>JAPVLO010000563.1:600000-775290 GCA_027257055.1 Cephalopachus bancanus
TAGAAGATGCAGGAGACACTCTTATGGAAATTGGATCTGGCAAACAATTCCTGATCAAAACCCAAAATGCACAGACCATAAGAGATAAGATAGACACGTGGGACCTCATCAAACTGACAAACTTCTGCAAAGCCAAAGAAACCATCAAGAGAGCATGGAGACAGCCCACAGACTGGGAAAAATATTTGCCAACTGCATGTCTGACAAAGGCCTAACATCTAGGATCGACTAGGAACTCAAGCGTGTGTGCTGAAAAGAACAAAGCAAACAGCCCCATTACAAAGTGGGCAAAATATATGAATAGATATGAAAAGATATGACTAGACAGTTCTCAAAAGAAAACATACCAGCAGCCAACAGACACATGAAAAAATGTTCAGCCCCACTAGTCATCAAAGAGTTACAAATTAAAACTACACTGAGATACCACCTAACTCCAGTCAGAATGGCCATCATCAATAACAAAAAATAACAGATGCTGGAGAGGATGTGGCAAAAAGGGAACACTTCTACACTGTTAGTGGAAGTGCAAACTAGTACAGTCTCTGTAATCACTGATATAATTGCAGCTATTTCTCATAATGGGGGGCATATTTTTAAAAAGAAACTTATAATTTAAGACATGTCTGTAATTTATAATTTAAGATATATTTTAAATTTTTTAAAAAAATTTAGATTGTAAATAGGAAAATTTGAATTGCACCTTTTCAAAGGGATATAAGGAAAATACACTTTTCTGTGGTTGTCATTGACTTGACAGAATAAAACTGAATAAAATAAGCACAAAATTGTATTTAAGTATTGAACATAATGTTAAGGATGTAATAGCAGGAAAAAGAGGGCAAGAATAGGACATGTCATTGAGGAGCTTGGTGTTGTGGTCAATTGTTGGGCACTGGAGTCTGACCTGATTATGAACCCTGACAGCAAAGTCTTGCACAAGTTAGTGAATCTCTCAACTTCCCTGACCCTTTAAAAAATAAATTAGGATGATGTTTACCTTTTAAAATTATTACAAGGATTAAATTAAATAAGAAATAGTATTTAACATAATCCCCGACCTATACAAGGTGTTCCCAGTGAATATCACCAATTTATTGCCTTTTCTATTTATGACAGTCATTTTGATAACACTGTTAACCACTGGATCAAATTTCTCTGTCAGTTTAGGCTATGATAACTGAACACCAAAAAGAGTACAAAAAAATCAATTCATTGAACAGTCAATTTTGACAAATAAATAAAATAATTTTCAAAATAAACAAATAGAACAATTATCTAATGCTTCCTTCAGTTTCTTATGTTGGCATAGTAATTTAGGCACAGTGATCAAACATTTTATCTATGTGGTACCTAATACAGATAAAAAGCCATGGAAGATTTTCAGTGTTTAGATTTAAAGATACCATCAAGTGTTTGTTTAAGAAGAGTTAAATTATTGAAAGTATTTCACAGTGACTTAAGTCAAACATAGTGATTATTTGCCAAACAGCTTCTTAACTACTAAGAATTCTATTATTGGCATTCTAAGGCTTTTGTGAGGGATACATTCTTGAAAAACCACAGGAAACTTAAAAATGAATGTCAAAAGCAATTTTCTCATAAGAAAGAAGTGATAAAAGACATGTGTAAATCATTTCTGGGCACCCAGCTGCAGCAGCCAACTCTTTAGGGTGGAGAAAAGAAAAAGCTGAGATTCCTCAATACCCCCACCATTCTAACTGAGAATGTGGAAAGAAAAGAGCCCCCAGTTCAACTGACTCCACTTCTAAATGCACATTTTAAGCTACTGTCTGAAAATAGCTTCAGGGACTATACGTGTGTGTGTGTGTGTGTGTGTGTGTGTGTGTGTGTGTGTGTGTGTGTGTGTGTGTTTGTGTGTGTGTGTGTGTGTGTATTTTTAAAAATTTTCCCACATTAGAGCTTGCCTAATCAATTTGATGGAGCCAAACTATGTTTTACTGAAATGAGGCAAGGACAAATCGCAAGCACTTAAAAGAAAACAGGAAAAAAGAAACATCACAGCACAGACAAATAAAAATTAGCCCAAGTTCAAGTCCTGAATTGATAGAAATCTAATGCTGCAGAAGTTGTGCCAGTTCCTGCCATTCACTAAGAAGCCCTTTATCTGCATTGACTGTTTATATTCTGATTGTTTGCTGAGGACAAAATAATCCTGAGCAGTAACTCAAAAATGAAATTAAAGTATTACACCCATAGGTTAATTTCTTGGTAAGCTAAGAAATTAATCTGTGCCTCACCCTGCACTAGAGATGCTTTGAAAGGATTATCTCAGTTATGATCTTAGTAATCTTCTATAGATAATATCAACATCGTATTATAGATGTTGCCCCACCAAGGCAAATTTTGGGAGTTGATTGTCTGACAACACTTCCCCTTTCTCTTCTCACCTGTACTGTTCATAATGTGTTTTTACGTACATTTCACTCTACCTTCACAAGAAGCAAGTAAGGAAACTAGGGGTTTCGCGATTTTCCCAAATTGGAGGGAATTTCTAATCCAGTTTTTTCTGATTCCAAAATCTCTGCTCTTTCCAAGGTATCATATGGTGAATATTTGTTCTCTAAATGATGGCTTAAGAATACTGCATCAAAAACACCAAATTTCAAGATATTTAACTATTACAGTATAACATATGATAGGGGTTTTGTAAGAAGAATTTCCTTTAGATTTCAGTACTTTCAATTTCATATGTTTTTTAAATGAAGGGCTCAAAAATTACAAGTGCATTCAATTGTGCCTGAAATGGTTTTTTTTGTGAGTAAAGTTTCATAATGCCTTTTATGAAAAAAGAAAGCAGTGCTCAAGAAAAATTATCAGGGTTCCTAATCTTTTTTGGCTCCCTGTGAATATGCTCACATTTTTATAGATATTTTAACTTTAAGTAAAAACAGTATTTTTAATTCTTCTCGCACTCCCTCAGCTCACAACCAGTCACCTATAAATAATATTCTCAAATTTGGGGACACAAGAATTAACAGTAAGATTGAGAATAATAATGTCATAACAAAATCTGTGAGAAAGAATCGTGTAACTTGTCATGTTTTACTGGACTACACCACATCTCAGTGAGGGCAACTTACATATTGTTCTGCAGTTTAAGAAAATGAAAGTTCCTTTCTCTGCCAGTATGAAGCAGAGGACTTGTAAGCACTGATTGCTGATATTCATTTTAAGCCTTAGCAATTGCTATACCACTTTGCTTGGAAGTTATGAATGTTAGTAAAATCCTATTATAATTCAGAAGATAAAACTAGGATTAGGAGATGTCATATCCAAATGGCAAGAATAAACAGGGAAAGACATTTAGGGGGAAAAAGAGGAAAAGAGAAAGGGAAACAAAGGCATACATAATCTGTTCATTTTATTTCTGATACCCAAAAATATATTGGGATCAGGTTAAATTCCATCCTACCTCTTCCAGATGTACCATGCTATCTTATTTTTTTTTTATTTCTGTCCACACCTTTGAATTCAATGATTCTTAGAGTTGAAGGACACTTTGAGATCATCTCTTACTAGACTTTTCCAGTGAATACACTGAAAACCAGTCTGGGAAAAGGAACTTCTGCAAAATCATATCATTGATTCATGGCAAAGTCAGGATTTTACAACCCAAGTCTTTCAATTCCCAATCCCGCCACTGTCAAACATTTTAAAATGAATAAAATAGCACAATTGATTGTGTATAGGAGCTTTTTAAAAGTTACAAACAAGAAGCAATTACCCCAGAAGGATTTTAACCAGAACTAAAAATGGAAAATAATTCTCTGTCCATAAAGCTGTGGTCTCCAACTGCAGGTCTAAAGTTTCTCTCAAATCATAAGTTTTAATATGACTTTGTTGATATTTTGTGTTAATGTTTATATTCCACTTATCAGGTAGATTCATTTAGCTGCAAGAGCAACTTTCTGCTAATGAATTTCATAATATCTTAGTAGCTATACATATAAACTTAGTATTTACTTCACTGCAAAGAAATTGGAGAAATCAGTTGATAGTCTACTTACAGTACTTTGACCATAAAGTCATTCCTGTCTCATTTTGCCTTGCCTGGAAACTTGGGATTGCAATAAAAGTACCAGGGCAAAATCAGAAAATGCCTCCCAGCCTGCCCTTTATATATTTTATTCTGACTGACTGCCCAGTAGTTTCTGACTCTTTTGACTTTACATCCAGATTCTCCCTTGTCATTATGCTCTATTTTTGATGTGGCAGCCTACCTCAGGTGAGTTTGCACTATTAACAGTCTCGCAGTGTGACAACATAGAATGTTGTTTCTGACAAATGCCCCCAGGGCTTCCTGGCTCACTTTATATGCTGGAGAATGTAAACCTGACTTCAGCACTGACAGCCAGGATACTACCTACAATGGCCCTGGTTTGCAGGAAACACTACCAACTCTACTGTCTCATGACATATATTATTAAAAGAACAAAGGATTAAGTATCCAGAGAATTTTATTCAAGTTTCTGCTTTGTGATCTCAATTTGCCTCTGCTTGATGTTCCTCATTTGTAAAATGAGGAATTTGACTGGTTTGAGAGTTCTTAGTCCTGGCTGTTCATTAATATTCCAGGGAATTTCTTTCTTTAACTTGCCAGTTCTTAGCAATCACACTTCATCTACTGCATTATAATGTCCAGGGACTGGTCCCAGAAAGCAAGACTTTTTAAAAGCTCCCCTATAATTTGGTTGATCATTCGGTACAGGGCTTCACTGCACTGGGCATCCTCTGTGATACTTTCGAGGTTTATAGTTTGCTCACATATTTTGAATGAATTAACAGGCACTGATAATAGCAAGAGAGTCTAATCAAGTTTTGTTATTTTGATCACTTGAAAATCAGTTGACGGCTAATTAGCATCTATATCTTACTTTTAAAATCTTTTGTTCATGCACATTGTCCCATTAAGGGAGTGACTCTCAATTTGTCAAAACGCCCTGGGATTGACATTCTTACACCAGCCCATTACTATAATAAGAAAATAGATTTACATAAGATGCTTTATATATTATTTCACTTAATTTTTACTATAACCCTGTAGGAAAAGATCCACCTCTTTCTGTTGTATCAGCAGGAAATTCTAGATTCAGAGTGGTTAAGTGACTTAGTTGAATGTCACTCAGTAAATGAAGAAACAAAACTTGAAGCCAGAGATTCTAGAGTCCTTGTGATTTCACATTTCACTATAACATATTGTTATAACATATATCTGTAAACACTACTGTTGTCACCAAGCAAGGGATACAACCCACAAGAGGTTCTCTTTGTAACCTGATGCTGAGATAAGAGGAGACAAATAAGAATCAATAGTCAACAGAATCGGATTCAGAAAACTTTTGCTCTTCAAAACTTAGGTCAAAATCCAAGGACTGGGTACTCTACATCAGATTTCAGAAAGTTATATTCCTGCAGAGACCCTTAAGTCAAATTTAGATACCGAATTAAGTGTCTTCATAGAGACAGAAAGAACAGCACAGGGAAGAAGCATTATTGCTTGAGTTATATAGAAATTGCTGGCAGACATGAGGCTAGAATCTAAATCTTCTGAATCTCTACATTCAACAGTTGTGTTTTGTTTTGTTTTTTCCAGTACTAGATGCTGTAATAGCAATTTCTAAGAATAGTCAGTGGAATAATTGCAAATGACTGCAAACAAAAGGAACATTTATCAAGAAAGGGAAAAAGACTTGAAAGTTGTTTTTCTCCCACGAGTGCTCCTTTAAGAGGCAAAAGTCATCCAAAATATTCTTCAAGATCCTTTCTAAGTTCAAAAGAGTGAAGCATCATTATCACATATCACATACATAATTAATATCTATAAGACTTAGCACATTTTATGGTTATGGTATCTTTGCTCTTATGAGATATCGTTGAGCATATATGATGTATTTAATGTTAAATTATTGGTTAAGTGTACATTCTCCAATGTATTGTTCCTTTGGGAAAATATAATTCACTTTACTATAATTTGCTTTGCTTTGCAGTTTGTAGGAATACACTATGGCAAAAAAGTAGAGATAACATATCTGTTCAGTAAGTGCCTGATTTAGCATGGCAATATAGAAGTTAGATGGCCATTTAGAATTGTGTACTTTGGGGAAAGGTACTTATATTCTCTGATCTCCAGTTTCACAACTTTCAATAATTGTTGTGTTGATTGAATGAAATTATATATGAAAAGTCCTTAGAATAGTACCTACACTACAATAGATGTTTGGTAATTGCCAGACTTAATTGTTATTCCAATGCTTACACTACATCAATGTAAGGCCTTTCCCACATCACGTCTCCATTATATCCAATACAAATACAATACAGATAGAATAAAAGTGTATTTTTGAGTTTTTCCACTGTAAAATTATTATTTTTAAATTTTTCGTAAGCAAACCAATTCTTCTACTGAAGGAATCCCGAATATTGTATAAGCTTTAGAATATCACAAGCTCTGATGTTAAAATTAATGCTGTTCAGTTCATTAATGCTGATTTGGCTACTGTTGCTGTTGAGTTCCTGATTTACCAGCAAGAGCAGCCAGCCATGATCTTCCCCAGGATCAGTCAGATTGTCAGATGTACCCATAGAGAAATTTTACTCATAAGCAAGTTACATGGAGAAGAAGGCATATTCATCATTTCAAATGATCACAATAATCCTATGCGACAGGTAGGATTGATATTCCCCATTTACAGATACAGAAACAGGTCAGAGTAATTTAAATAATTTACCCAAGCTAACAGAACATGTGAGTGATGAATCCTACATTTTAAAATATAAAGTAAAAATATAAACCAATCCTCTAAAATGCTCACATACTTTGATATTTCTGTTCAGTAACCTAATAACTATGTTTTATTGATGCCTCCAAACACCAGAGGTAGCTGCCATGGATTCCATGCAGGGTCTTGGATATGCTTGGATATGCTAACTACTGGTGTGTGTGTGTGTGTGTGTGTGTGTGTGTGTGTGTGTGTGTGTGTTCCTGTATGTGTGTATCTGTGGGTTTGTTATCAGCCATGCCACAGACTTTCTATCTTCTTCTTTACTTCGCTTTATTTGTGCCCATATCATTTACCTTCTTCTGACATTTTACATATTTTATTTGTTCATTTGTTTGGTATGTCCCCCTCTACTAGGAAATAACCTCCAAGAGGACAAGAATCGTTTATTCCTTAATTTTTTTAAATTTTTTTCCACTCCTGTATGCTAACCACCCAGGAGTATAGGGATCAAAAATATTGGTTGAATGAATGAAAGGATCTCATAAAAAATTCTCTCCTTCAACTCAAAGTCAGGATAGCAAATGATTAAGTGTCATCTGGTTGAGTAAGTTTTAAGCAGAACTATATAAGAATTAAATTGATTAAATAAACAGGCAAACAAGGCAAACAGATAACTTTAAATAATTTAGAACTAGTAAAATCTTGTCTTGATGATAGATTATAAATTATTAAATCACTCTCTTCTTGGCATGATTAGCATTCAACTGCGACAAATTTTCAGCTCTGAAGTTCTCTGATATCACACTAACATCTCTTTAGGCTGGCATAAAAAGTTGTAAGAGGGAACACTGCTTAAATTTCTATCATTGCATAGACTTATGTGCACACTACTCTAGTTTGCCCTTCCCTTCTTTCCTCCTTTCTTCCTCCCTCCTCTCTCACTCCCTCACTCCCTCCCTTTCTTCTATTATTCCTCCTGTGCTATTTATTATTAAAATATTCAGGCATTTTTATAAGTGGTAAATAAACCCTAAAATGTCCTTTCCCCCCAGTTTTACTAAATAGAAGCATCATGGATGTCTATGCTCTATATTCACATCTATAATAAATTGGTTATGCACATCCTTATAACCAGAAAACAGTAGAGATCTTGAGACAACAATAAAATATAGATATATTTTAAGAAAAATTTATCTACCAGGGCAAAAATAACAGATGGCAAGTACCCTATTACATGAAAAAGTTTCCTCTTTAAAATAGAAATTCCAGTGCTGCAACAGAAGCTGGATTCCAGGAATTCCATTTCCTGCCTTGCTCCAGGCTCCCATGGAATCTGAGGCTGCTTCCCTGTATACTAGAGGGGGTGAGTGATCCTGACAGCCTCTCAGCGGGTTTCTCCCCTCTCAGCCACTCACAAGTCATTGGTCTCACATGGGATGAGACCTGGACAGGGCACAGTGGCAGTCAGTCAGAGCTCAGGCAGAGAGGAGGAGCAGATCTGTGCTCAGACAGCTTCCAAATGCAAAGCTTCCACCAGCAGAATCCCAACGGCTGACTTCCAGGCCAGGAGGGCGAGCCCTCAGATTGAACTTGACTGGTATCTGCTGCCAGCATCTGGAAGTCAAACCCACACTCAGATCAGGAGGGATCAACTGCCAGGCCCACATGCCCACAGGTCAGATTTCCCAGTGGCAGAGAACTTGCTCTCTTTCAAGTGCTGAGCATGACTTCAACAAGGAGGGAACGACACAAAAGATATCCAAAGTCATTCCTAGTGGGAAGGTATCTGGACTGCAAACCACAAACCAGCAGATGGAGACCCACAACTTCAACCTTTCTCAGTAAAGTACTTACAAAATTTCTGAAAATCAAACCAATCAGAATAAAACTGGAAAATTCTGCAGCAAAGTGACTTTTTCAGGGTGGAGCACAGGGCAGAAGTGAGTGCCCCTCTCTCTTTCACTGAGTGATATATATTGAACAACAGAAAGGTCACTAGAGCATAGGAACATTAACTAGCTTCAGAGCAACAAAACCAAAGAAAAAAGATAGAGAGGGAAGAGTTGTGTGAGAAAAAAATAATTTTAAAAATAAGGAAAACTTCAAAGTCTTAAAGGGACAGCACTTGAAAAAGTGGCTATCAGTGCACAAACAATGGAAGCACGATAGAACAATCTCTCCCAGATGTCAGTCACTGACATCAAAGGTTGAATAGCTAAAATGAATAAAGAGAACTACAAGAAACTAGAAGCAAAACTCACCAAAGTTGTTAGAAAGTAAAAGCTGAGTTGGCCAATTTCCAAAAGGCCCATTCTGAAATACTGGGTATAAAGAACGACATTCTAAAATTAAAAGCATACTAATAAGGATAGAAATCAGAATTAATCAGGCAGAGAAAATAATCTGAGAGCTTGAAGACCAAAATATGGACCTAATTCAGTCTCAAAAGCATAAAAAAAATTCAAAAAGAATGAGCAAAGATCTGAGTGATATAGGACTGTCAAGAAGTCAAATCTATACCTGATTTATATCCTTGAAACAGAAGAAGAAACTGAGAACACCATGAATCAAGTATTTCATGAGGTCATCCGAGAAAACGTCCTACATCTCAATAGAGAGGCTACCATTCAGATGCATGAGATTCAGAGAAGCCCCGCAAGGTACTATATGAGAAGAACATCTGCAAGAGACATAGTAAATGACCTCACAAAGTAAGCATGAAGGAAAAAATTCTAACTGCAGCAAGAGGGAAAAGTAAGACCACCTACTAGGGATGACCCATCAGAGTTGCTCCATATGTTTCTGCGGAAACACTACAAGTCAGAGGAACTGGAGTCCTTTTTTTAATGTTCTCAAAGATAAGCAATTCCTGTCAAGAATTTTCTACCTTGTCAAGCTAAACTTCATCAGACATGAAGAGTTAAAAACCTTCCCAGACATTCAAACTCTAAGGGAATATGCCACCTCCAGATCAGTCCTTTGGCATTGATTAAGAAGGTATTGACTACAGAAACAAAAGAATGGTCATACCCATCACAGAAGCACAGGCAAGCATAGACTTAACAGACCATATAGATCATTCACAAAAATGAAAATATAAATTCAAAAGTAAAAAATAAAAAGCAACCCCCTAAGAGTCCTGTGATGGGGATAAGTTCTCACATTTCAGTAATTAATTTGAGTGCAGATGGGCTGAATGTGCCACTGGAGAAACATAGAGTGATAAAATGGATAAAGAAGCATGATCCAACATTCTGCTGCCTCCAGAGAACTCATCTCACTGCTGAGGACACCCACAGGTTCAAAGATAAATGCTGCGATTAAACCTTTCAGGCAAACTGCAAACAGAAAAGAATAGGGGTAGCTATCCTGATATCAGACAAAGCAGATTTTAACCCATCAATAAGGACATGGAAGAATACTACATAGTGATAAAAAGACTCAGTCCACCAGCAAGAAATATCCATCTAAACATATATGCACCCAACATGGGAGCACCAGGTTTTACATATCAAAAGATAAACATAAAAACTGCTATATAAACTAAGAGAGGACATTGACAGTCACACAACCATGGTTGGTGACCTCAATACCCCACTAACAGCCTCAGATAGATCATTGAGGCAAAATAATAATTATAAAACAAACAAAAACAAGGAGATTGGGAACCTTAGCTTGACAGGTAGTCAAATGGATTTAATAGACATTTACAGAACACTCCAATCAACAACTACAGAGTGCACATTCTATTCATCAGCACATGGAACATACTCTAAGGTCAATCACATTCTTGGATGTAAATCAAATGTGAACAAATTTCAAAAGGTTGAAATAACACAATTTTTTTCCTCAGGTTACATTGGAATACAACATGTTGCTGAACGACTTTTGGGTCAACACAGAAATCAAGGCACAAATAAAAAGAGTACTAGGGGAAATAAAAACGAGGACAGATCTAATCAGAATTTCTGGGATGCCATGAAAAAAGTGTTAAGAGGAAAATTCATATCATTGCACACACACATCAAGAGAAAAGAAGGATTATAAGTAAGTACCCTAATATCACACCTAAGGGAGCTAGAAAGGCAAAATCATCTAAATTCTAATTTCAGTAGAAAAATCCAGTTCATTAAGATAACATCACAATTACAGGACATAGAAGGCAAAAATACCATAGAAAGGATCAATAAGACAAAAATCTGGTTCTTTAAAAGAATAAATAAGATTGATGGACCCCTGGTCAAATTGACTTAAGAAAGAAAGAAAGAAAGAAAGAAAGAGAGAGAGAGAGAGAGAGAGAGAGAGAGAGAGAGAGAGAGAGAGAGAAAAGAAAAGAAAGAAAGAAAGAAAGAAAGAAAGAAAGAAAGAAAGAAAGAAAGAAAGAAAGAAAGAAAGAAAGAAAGAGAAAGTCCAAATAAGCACAATTACAAACAAAAAAGGTGAGGTCACAACTCACTCTGAAAAATTCAAAAAATTATCAGAGATTATCATGAACATCTGTATGCAATTAAGCCAGAAAATCTAAAGGAAATGGAGGATTTTCTGGCATCACACAACCTGCCAAGGTTGAAACAAGAAGAAATTGAAGCTCTTAATAGACCAATAACAATCCGGGAAATTGACTCATACACAAGAAACTTCCCTGCCAGAAAATGCCCTGGACCAGATGGCTTCCCAGCTGAATTCTAAAAGACATACAAGGAGGAGTTGATACCAATCTTATTGAAAGTATTCCAGGGAATCAAGAAAGATCGAATTCTCCCTAACTCATTTTATGAAGCTAACATCATACTGATACCTAAATCTGGCAAAGACCCAACAAGAAAAGGTAATTACAGGCCAATTTCATTAATGAACATAGATGCAAAAATTCTCAACAAGATTCTAGCAAATAGGATCCTACAACACATCTCAAAGATCATATACCATTGACCAGGTGAGCTTCATTCCCAGGACGCAGGGTTGGTTCAACATGTAAAAGACCATAAACGTAATTCAGCACATTAACAGATATAAAACCACGAGCCACAGGATTGTCTCATTAGATGCAGAAAAAGCATCTGACAAAATCTAGCATCCCTTCTTAATAAGATTTCTTGAACACCTAGACATAGAAGAAGCATTCCTCAAAACAGTAAAAGCCATCTATGGTGAATTCTCAGTCAACATTTTGCTCAATGGGCAAAAGCTGGAAGCATTCCCTCTAGGAACGAGAACAAGACAAGGGTGCCCACTCTCACCCCTCCTATTCAACATAGTGTGGAAGTCCTAGCCAGTGCAACCAGGTAAGAAAAGGGAATCAGGAATATCCAAATATTAGAAAAGGAAGTTAAGCTTTATCTCAATGAGGATCATGTGATTCTATGCCTAGATAACCCTAGGGAGTCTGTCAAAAACCTCCTCCCACTGATAAACAACTTTGGTAAAGTCTCAGGTTACAAAGTCAACATGTCAAAGACAATTACAAAAAAAAATACTAAATACAACGAGAACTACAAAACACTGCTCAAAGAAATAAAAAAATGACACACGCAAACGGAAAAACACTTCATGTTTGTGGTTTGGAGGAGTCAATATTGTCAAGATGTCCATCCTACCCAAGGCAAGCTACAGATTCAATGCAGTACCCTTCAAATTACCAACATAGCCGGGCTCGGTGGCTCAGCCTGTAATCCCACGCCTTTGGGAGGCTGAGGTGAGTGGATTGCCTGAGCCCGCGAGTTCGAGACCCGCCTGGGCAGCAAAACCTCATCTCTACAATAAATCAAAAAATCAGCTTGGCATGGTAGCGCATGCCTGTAATTCCGGCTACTCAGAAGGCTGAGGCGGAAGGATCGCCGGAGCCCAGCAGGTCTAGGCTGCGGTGGCCGGGAGCGGCCACTGCACTCCAGTCTGGGCGACCGAGTGAGACTCCAACTCAAAAAAAAAAAAAAAAAAAATTACCAACATATTTTTTTATAGACCTGGAAACGACAATACAGAAATTCATATAGAAACAACAACAAGAAAAAAAGCAGCAATCGTCAAAACAAACCTCAGCAAAAGGAACAAAGCTAGAAGTATGAGGAATCACACTTCTGGAATTCAAACTTTATTACAAAGCTATAGTAACCAAGAGACAGCGTGGGTATTGATACAGAAATAAACATATAGACCAATGGAACAGGACAGAGATTCAGGAAGTAAAAACATGATCTGTTAACCAACTTATCTTCATCAAAGCCACCAGTAATAATCACTGGGGGAAAGGAGACCATATTTGCAAATTATGCACCTGACAAAGGCCTAACATCCAGGAACTACAAGGAACTCAAACAAAGTAGAAGAAAAAAATAACCTAACAATCCCGTTAAAAAGTGGTCACAGGACATCAACAGACAGACATTTCTCTAAAGGTCACCTACAGACACATGAAAAAATGCTCAACTTCACTAATTTTCAGAGAAATGCAAATCAAAACTACAATGAGATACAACCTAACTCTGGTAAGGATGGCTATCATTAATAAGTCAAAAATCAACAGGTGATGGTGTGACTGTGGAGAAAAGAGTATGTTTTCACACTGTAGGTGGGAATGTAAGCCAGTTCAAACTGTATGGAAAACAGTGTGGCAATTCCTAAAATAACTAAAAATTGACATTCCATACGATTCAGCAATCCTTCTCTTGGGAATGTACCTGGAGGAAGATAAATTGCTCTACCAAAAAGACACCTGCAAATGCATGTTTATTGTTGCACTATTCACAATAGCAAAAACATAGACTCAACCCTGCTCTCCATAGAAAGTGGAGAGGATGAAGAAAATGTGGTACATATACACAGTGGAGTATTTTGCAGTCATAAAGTAGAACAAAATCATGGCTTTTGCAGTAACTTGGATGCAGTTGAAGACCATCATACTAAGTTAACTACCACAGAAACGAAGAACTGAATACCACACGTTCTCATTCATACATAGGCCCTGATCATTAGTCATGTTAGCACAAGGGTGGGATCAGCAGTTGCTGAACACTGACTGCTAAGGGAGGGAGAAAGGGAGTAGTGTCGGGGGTAAACATACCCCCAACACAAAGGGTACCTAGTCCACCACCAGGGCTAGTGAGGGACAATAAGAAGCCCAAACTTCATCTGCATGCAACCTACTTATGTAGTAAATCCTACCTTATACTTCACAACTCTATAATCAATAAATAAATTTTAAAAAACAAAATAGAAATTTCAAATTTACTGAACTACTTTTATTAGTAGAATATTTCTGGGTTGACATTTTATGTCAGAGAGAGATGGGGGGAGAGAGAAATAATTCTGTTAAAATGATATATATGCAAACATAGCTATATCTATATCCATATATATATATATATATATATATATATATAGAGAGAGAGAGAGAGAGAGAGAGAGAGAGAGAGAGAGAGCGAGAGAGAGAGAGAGAGAGAGCATGTGTGTATTTGCTCCCAAGGAGGTCACAATCTAGTTTCAACCAAAGTATTTTTAATAAAATTACTTCTCTCCTAATTAATATATTTATTTGAGTAATTATCAAACTACTTAGACCATGACCCACTCAGATGGGGCCAAAGATCTGTATGCAAAATGAAGAAGTGTAAGGAAACTACTGGATAACTTCTTCAGTTAGAAAGAATTGCTATAACGTATGAAAATATGGATATATGCTCAGATTCTTCTCTTGTAAAATAAATAACATGAGATTCACACATGTTCCTCTCTATCTTCCTTTCAACTAGAAGATGATAAATGTGTGGTGTAGGTGGGCCATGGAGTCCTGAATGTTTTGCATAGTGCCTGGCCCACAGTGAGTTTTAAATAACTGTTAGTTATTAATCATGGGCATATGATTAATATTTGAACCATGACATATGCATGCCTTATCATTTAAATATTAGAAAATATTGCCCAAAATATACAAATCTACATCACTAAACAGGGTGTTAAAGTTTTTAAGAATCATCTTCAGTCACATCATTATTAATTCACATTTGCATGTGTTATTCATTTCCATTACTCATATGCTATCAATAGAATCTTTGGAGCTAAGCAGAGAAAGAGTAATAAATGTTTATACTTACAGATGAAGAAATGAAAAGCCAGAAGTCAGGTGATTTGTCCAAGGATGTTGAGGCTTTCAAATTTAAATCCAACTGCAAGTCTCCTGACTCCTTGTATAAGGAACATTCAGCTACACTTGCTACCACTACCGTTTTAGAAAATCTATGACAGTAAGTCATCAATGTATTTTTCATTTTGTTTCAATACTTTAAGCAACAGCTTGGCAGAAAATAACGAAAAAATTAAATTCTGCAAAATCTAATGCTGTGATAGTGGGCAATAGGCATAATTAACTACCATCAATAGAATGCTGTGTTACATGGAGTGGCAGTTACTAGTTATTAACTCTAAAGTCTTTTCTTTGTAAGATGTTAACTAGACATCTACTTTCCACTCTTTACCTTTTTATTTATAAATAATGAATTTCGCTTTGTTAAAAATCACTTTCTCAATTGTCTTCAATAGTCTAAGCTAGAATATCAAAAGTAGAATCAAAACTATCCACAGAAAACAAATGAATCAAAATTATCACAGAAGTTTTTGTATTCAGTGATTTGCTTAAGTTAAAATTGATTTTATTTTCTTTAAAACTATGCTCACATATGTAAATATAGCAATTAAATTCCGAAGACACTCAGGAAAATTTTATTCCTATGTGTAGGAAGAAGATGAAGCACATTTTCTAAAAAGCCATATAAGGATATTCTAATATTTTTATAATCCTTTTCTGCATATTATTTTTATTTAAATAATTTTAGCAGCTAAGTAATCTATCAATATTTCAAAATATACTTTCTAATTAAACAGATTGCATTGTTCCAATGACACATATCTAGAACATGTTGTGCTTTCAGATTAAATTTGACTCAGTCAAATATTTTGATATGGATTCTAAATTTCATCTCCTTTTCCTTTTGTAATAGATTCATATAATTATCTCTCTTCTAGAAACCAAGAAGCCTCAGACAAGGTTTTATTCCCACTTTTTCTCAATGTATTGCTTGGTAATATTGCATTAGTCACAATCTTTTAATCTTTCTCATCTGTAAAATGGGGTTTATCACCAGGAGTGGATCTAAGTTTTGTAAATATCAAAAGTTTAATATATTTGCAGATATCTTTTCTTTTTCCTTTTTTTAAATTTTAAAGATGTTGGGTACAATTCAGCGTTAGGTATAAAAATGTTGATTATGCAGGTACCCTTGTTGATGAGGTGTGCTTCTCTCTCCCCTGGCATTTTCCCTCAGTTGTCAATCCCCCACCCCCATACCCCCATCCCCATACCCCCACTCCCCACCCCCGGCAGTTTCCCACTACTGTCAAGCCCTTCCTTTTTTTTTTTTTTTTTTTGAGTTGGAGTCTCACTCTGTCACCCAGACTGGAGTGCAGTGGCCACTCCCGGCCACTGCAGCCTCGACCTGCTGGGCTCCTGCGATCCTTCTGCCTCAGCCTTCCGAGTAACCGGAACTACAGGCATGCGCTACCACGCCCGGCTGATTTTTTGATTTATTGTAGAGATGAGGTCTCGCAGCCCAGGCAGGTCTCGAACCTGCAGGCTCAGGCAATCCACTCACCTCAGCCTCCCAAAGGCGCAGGATTACAGGCTGAGCCACCGAGCCCGGCTTCCTTTCTTTTTTTTAAGAAGAAGAATACAATACCTATGCAATTGAATAGTTGGCTTTTAATTATTTTAACAGTAAATCCACATCGGCTAAACCTGATACCATCTGAAGGAAAGATAAAGTGCCATATATTCAGAAGGTACATTCACAAAACAGCAGGTTTTTTTTACTAGTTGCTCTCTTGCAACTCCTGAGAGAATTGGTAGTTAGAGCACACCTTTTAGACCCCAATCTTTTCTACACACACACACACATACACACACACACACACACACACACACACACACACACACACACACACACATATAAACATAGTAGGCACTTAAGAAAAGGTTGGTTTCCTGCTAAAACTACCTACTCAGTACCCCAAAGTGTATCATTCACCTCCAAAGAAAGAGAAGTATTATGCCCACTGTAAGAACTTATAAGTTTAATTAGATATGGATATGGGAATTTCATTCAAAAGGTGTTTATTGAGAGAAGAAACTGTTCCAATGCACATAGGTATGTAAGTGAATAAGATATAATACCAAAACAAACTTTGTTCATAAAGGAGATAATGTTGGTACTGGAGACAGATTGATATTTACAAGTTACAAAATAATATTTTAATAAGGAAAGGGGAAAATATAATCAGAGAATTCTTGGAAAATGGATGGAAACAATTTAGAATATTTTTTTCAAAGCAGCTTAGTATATTTGAGATAAAAGATATAGGAAACATATTTAGACATATGTAACTAGGAAAAAGGAGACATCTAGATCAAGATTTTACGTGAGAAGCAGATGTTTGGGCCTGTATAATTCAGACTTATGTGGTTTTGCAAACTTGGCCTAACTGCATTATGCTCTCTCAGATGAATTTTTAATAACCCAAGGGACTCTGATGAAAGCCAAACAAATCTTTAACCTGACTATGTTTCCAAACTCATAAACTCAAAATATTCAGAAGCCATCTCAAATATGTTCAGGTTCAAAATTTTCCTCAACTATAAATTTTAAGACACTGAAATAAAGCATTTAGCATAAATTCACATAGCTGTGGCAGTTCAACACACTAATTCAAGTCACTTCTGTCAAATACCTTTGTTAGAGCTAAAAAATAAAGTGCATTCTTCAAAATGATTCATCCAGTTATTTGCTAATGAATGGCAAATAATTCTGACAAAATTTTATTGACTTTCAAAGTGTAATAACTTGTGAAATAGCAATTTTATTATTTACAAGGAAATTGTAGATTAATTCTTGATTTAAATATTTAGGGTTGCAACACTTCTTATTAATAACAAGAAATATTGAATGTTCACAAAAATTAAACTGATGCATTAATTTTTGACACCAAAAGGTAAATATTCACCACAGTTTAAGTGAACCTGGCATTGAGTAAATTTTGATTTCTATTACTTTGATTTCTGCCAACGGCTTTGATTGGAGAAAATTTTAATTTTACAAAAGTTTTTTACTAGCCAAAAGTCAACATAGTTCTGAAAAGAAAGAAAGATAAAAAGATACATTCAACCTTAATTTGTAGAGAGGCCAGACTCCTCAGTGTGGAGCTAAGCAGAGGCATCCCCCTTCAATCAGTTACCCTTCACAGTGATTCTTCAAAATTTCTGTATAAGGAATGCTTGGGTCCCAGAATTTGATTGGAAGTCAGGCGGGATTTCTTAACAACTGGTTTTTAAGTTGTGTTTACTGTTATTACCTAGTATGTCACCCCTTGGCACAGCCAGTTTCTCTCAGTTTATCACAGGAAGTTCACTCTTGAACTATCTTCTCTTCTGCCTAAACTTAGGCAGAAAATGTTCATGTTTGAGAAAGAGTGTCTGCATGTGTTATCCATCACTCTTTGCACTATCTAACATACACGTGAGTTTCATTGGCTTAGCTACCTACAGAATTCTAATGTCGTTCTTTCATCCTTTATTTACTTTCCAAGGATTGAAAATATTTTTCAGAAATATTGTTGAACACATCCTCCATATGGTAAGCATTCTGCTAAGGACTTTCAGAGATAATGCGTCATTCCTCACAACAACATTGAGACATCTTTGTTTATCTCATTCTACAGATAATGAAACAGAGCTTTGGAGAGGGTAACATACACAGTCAAAGTCACAGAAATGTGTAAAAGTGACCAAGACAATATTAGATACTCATCAAATCCTCCTCATGTTTCATTCTTGAAGGACAAATGCATTTCACAACCTCTACCGGAGTTAGTTGAGGCCAAGTGGTTGAGTTTTGGTTGATAAAAGTCAGTCAAATTTAGAAATGGTGAGTGCCATTTCCGAGACTGACTTCTAAAATCTTCCACATATCCTCCAAGCTCTCATTTGGTTTTCGGGTTCTGGCCAAATGTAGAGATTTAAGTGAGTGTCGCTGAAACCCTAAGAAGTGACAGCACTTCCAGATGGAAGACTCTGGATCTCTGAACATTTCCTTAATTCAACTTTTACTCCCATTCATGCTGCTAACATACCTGGACTTGAAAATAAATGAGAGATCTGTATTGAACAGATAGATGAAAAAATGCTCAGCCTCACTAGTCACCAAAGAAATGCAAATGAAAACCACACTGAAATACCACCTAACTCCAGTCAGGATGGCCATCAATAACTCAAAAACCAACAGATGCTGGAAAGGATGCAGCGAAAAGGGAACACTTCTACACTGTTGGTGAGAATGTAAACTAGTACAACCTCTGTGGAAAACAATGTGGTGATTCCTAAAAGATCTAAAAATCGACCTCCCATTTGACCCTGTAAGCCCCCTACTGGGAATAAACCCACAGGAATGCAAATCACTCTATGAAAAAGATACCTGCACATACATGTTTATTGTGGCGTTGTTTAGAATAGCAAAAAATGGAACCAACTGTGCTGCCCATCGAAAGAGGATTGGATAAAAAAAATGTGGTACATATACATGATGGAATAGTATGCAGCCATAAAGAAGGACAAAATTATGAACTTTGCAGCTTCTTGGATGGACTTAGAGGCTATAATACTGAGTGGTCTTTCACAGAAACAAAGAACTGTGCATCACATGTTCTCACTCATAAGTGGACCTTGAACAACAATCGTAATACTATAATAAAGGAATTGAGCCAGGCTCGGTGGCTCAACCTGTAATCCCGCACCTTTGGGAGGCTGAGGTGAGTGGATTGCCTGAGCCTGTGGGTTCGAGACCCACCTGGGCAGGCGAGACCTCATCTCTACAATAAATCAAAAAATTACCCGGGCGTGGTAGCGCACACCTGTAATTCCAGCTACTTGGAAGGCTGAGGTGGCCAGGAGCGGCCACTGTACTCCAGTCTGGGCGACAGAGTGAGACTCCAACTCAAAAAAAAAAAAAAAAAAAAAAAGAAAAGAAAAAGAAAGGAATTGGCAGTGGTGGGAAACTGCCAGGGGAGTGGGGGGGCACACCTCATCAACAAGGGTCCTTGCATAATGAGCATTTGTATACATAACCCTGAATTCCTGAATTGTACCCCACATATTTTAAATAAAAATGTTTTTTAAAAAGTAAGTCATTGTGCCGTCTGTAAACCAAGCACTTTGGGAGACTGAGGTGGGAAGATTGCTTGAGACCCAGAGTTTGAGACCAGCTTAGACAATATAATGAGATTTCGTCTCTACAAAATTTTTTTTTTTTTTTTTGAGTTGGAGTCTCACTCCGTCGCCCAGACTGGAGTGCAGCGGCCGCTCCCAGCCACCGCAGCCTCGACCTGCTGGGCTCCGGCGATCCTTCCACCTCAGCCTTCTGAGTAGCCGGAATTACAGGCATGCACTACCACGCCCGGCTGATTTTTTGATTTATTGTAGAGATGAGGTCTCGCTGCCCAGGCAGGTCTCGAACCCGCGGGCTCAGGCAATCCACTCACCTCAGCCTCCCAAAGGCGCAGGATTACAGGCTGAGTTGCCGACCCTGGCTACAAAAATATTTTTAAAAAATAACAAAAACAATAGCCTAGTGTGGTGGCATCCACTTGTAGTCCCAGTTACTCAGAAGACAGAGGGAAAAGGATTGCCTGAGCCCAGGAGGTTGAGGGTGTGGTCAGCCTTGCTTGGGCCACTGTACTCCAGCCTGAGTGCGGCCCTAATTCAGAAGAAAGAGAGAAAGAAAGAGAGAAAGAAGAAAGAAAGCCATTGGAAGTTGTGTGCTTTTTTGTAAAACAAGTCGCATGTAGACCACTCCTATTAATACATCAGAGCTATATTATCTAATAATAACATTGTACTGATATCAAAGAGCTGACGCTATCATCATGGCCTACCTTATCTCTCTCCATTCATTCACTCCTTTACACTTTACATTCTAGAGATGCCAATTTACTTATTGCCCAAACACAAAATAATCTCTCGCTCATTCACCATTGCGTACACTACTTCTGTCCGTGACGTCCTTCTGTAGTTTAGCTGCCACCAAACTCTTATTTATTCTCCAAGTGTAATTTAAAGTGCTGTATTTTGTTTATACCTAACACTTAGTAAGTTGTGTGAGTACCTCCAAGTATGTTAGCTTAAACAAATTACTCACCCTTTCTGGGCTTCTATTCACAAGAGTGTCTGGTTAGCATTTAATATGTGCCTATCCCTGTGCTAAGTATTGCCGGTGTTTCATCTCATTTAACTTCACAAAGACCACTTGAAGTATAGACTATCAGTATCCTCAGTTTAAGATGGGGAAATGGGTACCTAGAGTTTGTCCAAAGTCACACAGCTGATAAGTGGCAGAACCTCGACTTTTATACTTGTAGGTTTGTATTACAAGTTTTTGTCCACCTGAACATGTATTCTACTATGTTGGAATGCAGGCACTCTAAATTTCAGCATCCCTTGTACCTAATACCTTGCTGTACCAGGGGAGGTTACAGAAAGCATTTTTTGAATGAGTAAGTAAAAGGATGAATGAATCAGAACTAGAATCAAGTTCCTTTGTTTCTAAGCCTTTCCTCTACTATGTTATCCTGTCTCACATTAACAGTTGCAAATTTACTTCAACAAGTGCTAACTTGAAAATTGCTGCTTAGTAGGTATCAAATGAGTACAGTCATCCCTCAGTATCCATGGAGATTGTTCCTAGGACACATATGTTTACCAAAATCTGTGGATGTTCAATGTCTGATATCAAATGGTATAGTACCTGCATAAAACCGATGTGCATTCTCCCATATAGTTTCAATCATCTCTAGATTACTTATGAAACCTAATAAAATGTAACTGTTATATAAGTGTACTCTATTACTTGTATTTGCATTATTTTTACTGTTGCATTGTTATTTTTAAAAATATTTTCAATTTGTGGTTGGTTGAATCCACAGATGTGAAACTAGTGGATATGGGGGGAGGGAGGCGACTGTATTTGCTGAATGAGTAAAAAGCTCACAACAAGTATAATAGCAAAAGAAAAAACAATTCTTTGTAATTGTAAATTCCCTCTCAAAAAAGATGCATCTTGTCTATTTCTCCTTAGAAGTCCATTTTCTTCTGAGTATCTATATGAACTCAGCTATGCAGGATTGAGAATCAAGCCTGAAGAGAAACAAATAAATCTACACAACATAAGGCAAGGAATTTGGAGTACTAAATGCAACCCTAGTTGGAGGATGTGAGAAGTTGGAAGAGAAAAAGAGGAAAATGCAGTCAGTATAGAATGATCGTGTGAAGTTAGAGATTACATGGATCAAATGTCTATGGAAATACTTCAGAGATGGCTGGTTGTTGAGCATTTTTAGAATAGAGATATCTAATATTGAAATTAAAATTGTTGTTATTTTGAAAATGCAAATTTCTTTTCTATATCTGTATGATAGCAAAACGTAAATAAAACCCACTGTATTTTCCAAGGGTTTCTGGCATATTTAATGGAAATCATGAGATCAGCTGTGTTTCATTTTGAATTGATACTGTGAGGGAACAGAGATAAGCCTCACAGAAGTAGTATTTTGAAATCAGAGATGATCATTAGAATGGAGAACATCTTGGAGGGAGTGTTAGACTACCACAGGGTGTGTTACAAGGGGCTCAAAGCAATTTATCATGTATCGAATGATTTGATAACTCCCCACTGACATCTGGGTTACTCAATGTCTAGAAAAATCCTAATTTTTATAACACTAATGTACCAGAGATATAAAGGAAATTTTGTCCTCAATGAAACAAGACTCTCCAAGAAAGAAAAAATACTTCATGGTCTATATGGGTAATGTGTTACAAAAAGCTAAATATACTTTTCTGGATGGATACCAAGAGAAAGAAATTAGATATTTTAAAACATTTCCTGAGAGGAAATGAAATTAAAAAGGTTTGTGTAACTTACATTTAAGTGAAAAAGGAACAGCAAAATGGCAATTTCTCCCTTCACCCAGGATGAGAAGGCATGCTGCACAGGAAACAAGCAACCATAAAGTAATGGACTTTTGAGTAGTAGGGGGGAGAGATTTCCAGGCAGCATTCAAAATGGAATTTGTTCTTTCGGGGAACCACATGAAACTGCCTCTAGGGCAGCTCCATTCGGCTTTAATTTGAATGTATAGGCAGCTGCAAAGACCTTTGCAGAATTGAAAGAGTCACATCTCCAGCATTTACACGGATTGTATAATTAGCAATTAAGAGCAGAAACAGGACACTAGTAATATCCGTACTTTAAAGAGTGAGTTTTCAGCAGTTTCTGACATGGATACTGAAAACTCTTTGAAGCAGTGGGCACCCGTAAGTGGACACAACCTATATTTGAAGGAAGAATCCTCAGACCCAGAACAGATCAACAATGCTCCTCATAAGACAAGACCTGATTCGTTCCTGACACTTAAGACCTTTGTTACAGTGGTTTCTTGTGCATTCAGTAACAGTATTATGTTCTGCTCATTCTTCTTCTCTTTTTAACTTAATTAAAAAATAATAATAATAATAATAACTGTTAGGGTATGGATGGACCAGGTGAGGGTGGAGAGGCAGGTGCGCAGCACTGCCAGGGCTGGCAAGCCGGAGGTGGGCGCTGGCAACCCAGAGATCCGAGTAAATTGCAAAGAATTGTGACACACAGAGATGAGAGAAGAAAAGATTTATTTAAGAAAAGTTCACCCCCCCACAGACAGGGAGTGGGCCTATACTCTAGGTGAGTGTGGCCACATAGAGCTCCCCAGAGTCCTGGCTTAAATCCTTCTCTTGGAGATGTTGCACGTGACTGCTGTGACTGCTGTGACTTCTTTGTCGACCACCTGTGGATGTCTTGGAGAACCTGTGTCACAGAGACCCATTAATGTTCGCCCACATTATCATAGCCCCTAGAGAACGGCGTGACAAGGATTCTAATTCTCCTGCACCTTCCCAAACGACATTCCTTAGAGCTAGTGGATGGTGCACTTCCCCTTATCTCCTAGGCATTCTCAGTGGGTAGCTTTGAAGGATCCTTGGTTTCCCTATAGATAGTGCCCAATTTACTGGAAGATCGAATCCCTACCTGCTCCCCCGCTGAGCGGTCATAACTTTTATAATTACAAGTTTCATGACTTTTACAATCCTTGCCCAATGCATGATGTCTTAGGCCTTGTAAATTCCCTTCACTCTAGGCAAGCTTGATTGCCACTGTGAGACCTCAGATACCTGGAAGTCTGTTTCTGAAAAGACAAAGTCAGTTAAGTTAATTTTATCTAAAGTGTGATTTCTCCCAAAGCGTAGCTTCTACTTTCTCATCATCGTGTCAGGGTTTAAGAACAAGAAAAATGGCTTCCCACTCTCGGTCTGTCCTTTCAACAACAAAACAACCTCAGCTTTCCTTTCTGTTAACAGTCTGACAAAAGCGTGATGTGAAACAGACCTTGAAGGGCTGAGCAAGGCAGAGACTGAAACTAATTTAATACCTGAGACTTAACTCTGATCTTAATTTCTCAGTCAGAAACAGTACTGAGCCACCCCCCTACCCCCCTACCCCCGCCCCGTTTTAGACATCCCCACTTTGTAACTCATGGCATTTAAAAACAGATAGAAACAATCAGGGAAGTGTTCCCTCTTGACTTCTGCTATTCTGGTTAAGAATTGAGGGATTTAAAGGAAGCAGCAAGAAATGAGAATAAAATAAATGCTCAGTAGTTCAGTACAGATTATCAGAAACAATTCCAACAACTTAGTCATGGATAAGCCCTCCTTCAAAAGCAAGGCTGTGAAAGAGGAATCACGAGGTGTTTGGGGAAGCCCAGCCACCTCTCCTAGTGTGAGGGGGAAAGTTAACCCTTACCTGTTAACCCAGGTAAACCAACACAAATGCCACCTCTGGATTTTAGAGCTGGGAAATGACGCAAGGCCACTTGTTCAAGATCTTCAACCAGCTGAGAGACTGGGGAGGTTAGGTCTCTTGACAGAGAGAGGAGAGGTTCTTTATGTTAACATTGTTATCAAGTATTGACCCATCAGTTCAAAGTATCAATTGTCTAAAGCCCTCACAGTTCCTACAGCCCACAGCAGCCCTCTTTCCTAGAGATGAGAGGCCTTCACTTAGCACATACTTTGTGGGCAGCAGTAGGCTTGGTGTTTTATATACACTCTTGTTTAATTTTCATCACACTTCTATCCCATATACGTAGAGTGAAACGCCTCCTCTCTCTCCTTGCACACTTCGACAGCCAGCTGTAAAATAAGTTCTGTAGCTAAAAAATGTTCTTCCCCCATCTCTCATAAACTTCTCCAGATGTGAATAAGATTGGTTCATCTGACTGGTCAAATGGCAGTAATCTGACTCTGTCCCCACTGGGGCAGTTTCCCCTGTGGGATGGGAGAATAAATAAAATGTTGAAGCTTACTTGTGCTCTCCATCCAGAGCTCTCATTACACTGAGACAAGCGAGGATTTTCTAAGCAGGTGGGTTGAAGACCTAATTATCCCCACAAGTAGGAGCCAAAGTCTAAACTAGGGAAATAAGTAAAAGGTTGTTTTACCTGGAGCCCAAGCTGCATTCTCTAATTTAGCTAGTTGAGCAATTAGAGCTGATATTTTGATTCTCTGAAGTCAGTGCATACTTTCCAGTTTAGACTGTGGTAAAGAAAATAGTATGAAAAACTATTATCCTTAAACCCGCAACAGGTAATTTTAACCCATATTATGAGAAGAAATCTAGGTCTAAGTGGCTCATGTAACTTGCCCACATTTTCCTATCCCATATGTATTAATTTGTTTACTCTAATGTATTAAATGTAAGCTACTTAAAGGTAGAAATGGTATATTTTTAAAAATTAAGGCATTATATAGGTCTGAGGGGGATCAGTAACATATGCAAGGGGTTTAGGAGTATTAATGGGTTGATTAAAAATAATTGAAAGATACTTCCTATGAGGAAGGTACTGTAAATGGCACTTTTGTTATATAACATTTAATTTTCACCTATTAGATAAGTATTAGCATATCCATTGTGAAAGCAAACAAACAAAACAGGCTAGGCTTAAACAGACAATGCAAATTGCTAAACTTCACCCAACTAAAAAACATGGCCAAGCTAGCACTGAAAAAAGACTTTTTT
This sequence comes from Cephalopachus bancanus, assembly GCA_027257055.1. Lineage (NCBI taxonomy): Eukaryota > Metazoa > Chordata > Mammalia > Primates > Tarsiidae > Cephalopachus > Cephalopachus bancanus. Next base: position 625,955 of record JAPVLO010000563.1, read on the forward strand.
GAAGGCAACTTTTTATGTTCACTCTCATTTGCCTCCAACAGGTTGGAAAACTTCCTAATGACCTTTATTTTTCCTTTTTTTTTTTTTTTTTTTTTTTAGTTTTTTTGAGCCAGAATATCACTCTGTCACCCAGACTGGAATGAAGTGGCACGCTTATAGTCACTGCAGCCTTGACCTGCTGGGCTTAGGCGATTGTCTTCCAAGTAGCTGAAACCCCAGGTATGCGTCACTACACCCTGCTAATCTTTCGATTTATTGTGGAGACGAGGTCTCGCCAAGTTGCTCAGGCTGGTCTCGAACCCTTGGACCCAGGCAATCCTCTTGCCTCCAGCTCCCAAAGTGCTGGGATTACAGGCATGAGCCACCATGCCTGGCTCCTAATGACCTTTCTAATCAGGAAGGAGGCTCACAGTGCAACACCACTCTATAAGGAAATATAATAGCAAAGTATCTTGTCATCCTGAAGATGCTATCATCGCTAGCATAGCACTTGGCACAAGGTGAAAATTTAATAAATTCTTGTAGGCTGAACAACAATGGCAAATTCTACACAAAAACGTGTACTTCAGTAATTGTAAATACTGAGTTTCATTTTAGTGAAGAAGATCTACTCTCCTTAAGACCACACTTAAGAAAATAAAAATAAATAAAATTATTTAATCTCTGGCTTTGCCTCTCCCTATGTGTGTTACTGTAACTGCTATAGTCTACAGAGTCTTTGTATACAATGTAAATATTAAAAATAACTTATTCTGCATGGTTGGAGGGAGAATGAAAGATAGAAAATAATACCAGAAGTACATCTGTCACAAAACCTATTATAGCGTACCATCATTATTTGTTTTGGTGACTGTCTCTCAGACTAAATTATGAAATCCTTAAAGAAAAAAATGTATTCTATTTTGTGTTTTCAGTATTTCTCAGTATAAAAATTATTAAATGAATGAATGATATAATTAATTCATAAAACAATGATTAAATGAACAGCTTTTACAGATCATCATGGTGTTTACATATATAAATGTTCATATATATAATGTGTGTGTATGTATGTATGTGTGTTTGTGTGTGTGTGTATTTTATATATATATATTATATATATATGTATGTATATATAGTGATTGAAATGTTCTAATATGAAGTTACTTTTAATTGTTAGTTTCCCGGCACCCTATCTACCCATCATCATCAATGAAATTCGTGATAGTTGCATAACTCTGTAAATTTACTACCAATTACTGAATTATTAACTGCAAATGAATAAAGTTAACGGTATGTAAATTACACCACAATCAATACTTTTTCCTCAAAGTATCTCTGTTTTATTCAAGTTGAAGAGTTTTCATTTTGTTTTGTTTTGGTCTGGTATTTATTTCAGGTAGACCAAACAACAGATGCTGGCAAGAATGCACAGAAAAGGGAATGCTCCTATACTGTTGGTGGGAACACAAGCTAGTTCAACCTCTATAGAAAATAGTTTGACAATTCCTAAAAGAATTCGAAATTGACCTTCCATATGACCCAGCAATCCTCCTTCTGGGATTATAACCAGAGACACTTAAAACACTCTACAAAAAAGATACCTGCACACACATGTTTATTGCAGCATTATTCATGATAGCAAAAACATGGCAACAACCGTATTGCTCATTGAAACTGGACTGGATTAAAAAAAATGTGGTACATATACATGATGAAACATGATGCAGCCATAAGCAAAGACAAAATTATGGACTTCACAGCAACTTGGATGGATTTAGAGTCTATCATACTCAATGATCTATCACAGAAACCAAGAACTGAGTACCATATGTTCTCACTCATAAGTGGATCCTGAACATTTACCATAATACTATAAGAAAGGGATTGGCAGTAGCTGGAAACTGCCAGGGGAGGGGGAGAGCACACAACATCAATATGGGTAACTGATCTCAAACCAGTCGAAGTGGAGATAAACGGGAGGCCCAAACTTTGTACAATGACCACTCGTATACCTAGACCTGAGTTACACCCCACATCTTTTTTAAAAAATGAACTTAATCTGACATTCAGTTTCCCTATGAGGATGTTTTTTCTTTTCTCTCATTATACCTGCCATATTCTTTTTATTTATATGTTTGTATCTTAGCATAAAGTCCTGTGAACTTCAGACCTCTGAATGTTTTCTGATCTCCAGTTTAGTGGACATCTCTTTACTTTCCTGTGATGATGCACACTGAAAAGTGGCTATAACTCCTACAATATTTTGTCTTTCACACAGATATTTGTTGCTGAAGTCCATGTTCTTAATATGACCTATGTCCATGAAATCTTCACATTCAGTGGCTTCTTTTTATAAGTCCCAGAGTAATTTTGGTTTACCAGTTTTCTTAATTCTTGGGGTCCTGATAAATAAATCTTGATTTCTTTCTTCATATCACTCTAGAGTGCTTGGAATTATTTTGAGTGTGCCCTTAAATCCAGATCCAAGACATCTTCCTCAGGTATGTCTAACCTAATACCTATGAGACACCTTGTTGCACCAGATTCGGAGTACTTTGAGGGCATCTTTATGATGCTTTCAATTTCCCCCAGGCAACTCTCAGACTTGTCCTCCCAAACTTTTCTCTGGAGAGTGTCCACGTGGAGGAGGAAATTAAGGTATCCACATTTGACCATGGTGCTCTATTTTGAGAACCAAAATATAAAAACTACTCATTTTGGTTTTTAGATATAATAATCTTAATATACACACCCACCACTTCTTTCCAGACAATAAATTGGTTGTTCTGAAGAGAGCTAAGGATCAACACACCCAAAAAAAAAAAAAATGAAAATAAAAAGCAATTAACATATTTGAAACTATTATCTGCTTTGCATGAAATGATTTTTTTTTAAAAATATTAACCTCCTCTTCTAAACTATAAATGGAATAAAATTTGGAGGAAATAATACATGGGAATGCAAATAAATTTAAGGTCAGAACCAATTTTAGTATCAGGTCCAAAACAATAATTTTGAAAAGAAACATTGTTTTAGAAGGTTACACAATCAACATGTCAGCATTAATATACTATATAGTATGTATTTCATCTGAAGGCAGCACCTAAAAGAGAAACTTTTCCCATGCCAAAGTAGATATTGCCATAAACTCATACTATTACTTATGATTGTGAAAGTTAAGGTGCTGGATCTAACTACAACTAATTTCAATTATAGTAATAACCAGATAATGGAATCATTAGTACTAGAGTAGGCAAGCATATATGCTAATAGAATATATGCAGTTGTGTCTAAGACAAACTTATTGAAAAGAGAGTGCTTTGTCAAACCTGTACCAGATTAATTGAATTCAAAGATCTCATTTTATCTAATCCATAGCTTGGCAAGATAAGTTTCTGGTGATGTTGTGAACTTTGTTGTAACTATTACAAACAGCTTGATGGCTAATAAAACTCACAGCACATACAGAATCAAGTAAATCTTACTTCATGTCAGATCTTATCCATGCCATTATTGTTCCTCCCTACCTTTGGATAGACTGTGCAAGCACCTTGATCAGACAGAGTTTCTCAAATGAGTTCTGAGCTATTGTATCTCATGAGCGTTCTGCATGGCCACTAACCCATGGGTTAATTATCTCCAGGCATGGGCATCTTTATCTGTTAACATATGGTGTTGTGCATATTCCATTACTTACATGTGCTATAATGTGAAAGAGATTTGGGAGCATTGGCATAGATCTCCAATAACCAAGAGGTTTCATTTCATGAGACAAATTGTGTCTACTGGTAACAGCTGCCTGGAGCATTATCCAAAGGTACTGACACAAAGATAAGTATCAGTGGAAAGCTGTGCTCTACTCTAATTATTAATCCTTATGTGCCTGGAAGTGAGTATCTGTACCTCACTTTCTATATTTTTGTTGATCTTGGTAAATATATATGTGTGTGTTGTTGATGATCTTGGTGTATATATATATGTGTGTGTATGTGTGTGTGTGTGTGTGTGTGTGTATATATATGTATATATATATTCTGGTAAATATATGTGTGTGTGTTGTTATATGTATATATTCTGGTATATATGTATGTATGTGTGTATATATATATATATATTCTGGTAAATATATATGTGTGTGTTGTTGATGATCTTGATCTTGGTGTATGTGTGTGTGTGTGTGTGTGTGTGTACATATATATATATATATGTATACACACACATATATTCTGAGGGTGCAAAAATAAAAATAAACAGTTTTTGCTGAGGAGACGAGATGAGAAGGCATACAAGGGTGTGGGGTGTGAAGACAAGTAATGAACTGTTAATGAAATTTAGTGTGAAAAGTCATTTAACTGCAAATCTTTCCCATGGAGAAAACCAAAAGGTACTATAAAGTACCTGTTAAAAGAAAATGGTCCTGATTATACCTGTTTTCATCCCCACTTAGGTGAATATGGCCTGGGTTTTTTACCCCAGTCTAAGACGCTTAGGGCCTCATTCTCTGTTTATCCAAAGCATGCCATGACAGCACCCCATTTATGCCATATTTGATATTCAGAAAAAAAATCTGCTGCTTTACTGTTTTCTAGTTAGAATAAAGGCAAAATAAATTAATATAAGATTTGAAGTTTGTATAAAATTACTTATTAACAGATTCCAAACATTAGTGATCTCTATTTTGGAAATCATTTTATTAATGGAACATTTTTGGTTACCTTGTCTTACCACCACCCCAGATATCTTATCATTAAATATTCAGTTCTATTACTAGTTATGATCCACAACTCACACTAGACAACAACTCTAAAGATATTTTCTCCCACTATTTTCTACACTTGAAAAAGTAAGGGTTAGAAGCAGAACAGTACTTAAATGGTTGAAAACCATCTAAGCTTCAGTATCAAATTAAAGACAAGAAATATTTATATCATGCTGTAGCTTCAAGTGTCATTTAATTGCTGTATTTATTTCAGTATAAAGGAATAAATGAAAATTAAAATTTTTCAAATGATAAAAGTAATTATTTCCTCTTCAACATTTAAAGCCTTGCTTTGCAAAGGTGCAGTATTAAGTACAATAACGTTTTAATAAGAGCAATTTTCATAATTACACCTCAACTTCATATCCTCATTTTAATTAAAATCTTCTGCTCTTCTGCAAGGTTTCTACAAAGTCTTAGTTGCAAATGTGTTACCAATATCTTTATTATAGTCAAACTTCACAACAGCTCACAGTCTTCAAGAAGTCCCAGAATACTTGAGTGTTTAAATTCATATTTTTCTTCTTATGGAGAGGTTAAATGCTACCACTTGGAGAAGAATCATAATCTAATTCAATCAGTATCATTATGCATATTTGCTTTCAATTCTAAGATTCCCCTAATTCTTCACAATTCTCGGTCAGTGACACTATAGTATCTTTTATCTTGTTTAACGTAGAAGGCCACCTGAGGAATAATTATAGTTTAAAGGAAAATACTGTGGAAGAATGTAAATCCTACACTGAGGAAATAAATTTTGGAGAGATTCTATTATTTAAAAGGATTTTTTTTTACATTCTCTGAATAGGGACTATGCAGTCGTTTGTCTTGTCCATCAAGGTACATTCTTACCTTGACTACCCACCATAGTCACCCCATGAGTCAGGGGTCTGGCTTTAGTCAGTTTTGTCTGTAGTTGTTAACTTAATTCTCTTGATGACCTCCTGATTAGATTAATTTCATTACCAATGACATAGCATATTATAATCCCCATGCATTTTAATTCTCTGTAGAAAATGGCAATTTTTCTTCAAGGAAAATCAGAGTTCTAATGTCTTAGAGCATCAGCCAGGCTCTATTTGTCATCATCAAACACTTTCAGTTTATAGAATTCTCCTTTTTAAAATTACATTTTAAAACAGAAGCAAATAGTCCTTTCCTTACCCACTGACAACTGGGACTGATAACTTGTACAGAAACCTGCTGCAAATAATTAAATGTTTTAAACCTTCCCACATGGCTATTACAGGACACAGTTTGACTGCAAGCCTCAATAGAGGACCGGAGCCTCCACAGAGTTGTAAATAGGTGGAGTTTGATTTTGCATTCCTCCACCTCCAAGCTACTTAACACCAGTCAGATTGTTTTGAACTTATCTAAAACCCCTTCTTGCTTACCACAATGTTTCATCCAAATTTCCTGATTAAACCCATACTGCTAAAACTTGTTCTTTCCCTTTATTTTAATATCAATTTTTCTAGAACTAGGTTTTAGAAAGAAAGGTCTTATTAAATGTCATTACAAAATAAATCCTTATATTAACCCTCATTTATTCATCCATTATCATCCATATTGACTACGTACTATGTACCAAGCATTGGGCTTGACAATGAGATACAACTTTGGGCAAAAAAACACACAATCTCTCACATTATGACTAACAGTCTAGTAGGGAAAGATAGATGTTAATAAAATAATCATAAAGCGAAGGACTTGATGTCATGAGTGGATTTGACCTGATCTTGGAACTCAGAGGAGGTGAGCTTTTGGAACTGTGGTTATAAAGATGATATCTAAAGAATCAGTATGAAAATGGAGGGAAAGAACGTCCAGAACACATAGTGAGAAGGAACTTTCCAAGTGCAAAGGCATATGAGGAGGCTAGCATGATTAGATTAGAAATTGTAAGGGAACAGGTGAAAATGAGGCTAGAGTTGTAAGTGGAAGCCACAGGTACTTAGAGATCATAGTTAAGAATTTCAGCTGGACTCGGTGGCTCAGCCTGTAATCCCGCGCCTTTGGGAGGCTGAGGTGAGTGGATTGCCTGAGCCCGCGGGTTCGAGACCCGCCTGGGCAGCGAGACCTCGTCTCTACAATAAATCAAGAAATCAGCCGGGCGTGGTAGCGCGCGCCTGTAATTCCGGCTCCTCGGAAGGCTGAGGCGGAAGGATCACCGGAGCCCAGCAGGTAGAGGCTGCGGTAGCCGGGAGCGGCCCCTGCACTCCAGTCTGGCCAACTCAAAAAAAAAAAAAAAAAAAAAAAAAAATTCAATTTGTGTTCTTTCAGCCACAGAGTGATGTGAAGTCATTTAATTGTAGAAGGTTGTGGTGATGATGGGGCTTGATTGGATTTACAATTTGAAAAAAATCAGTCCTGCTGCCTCACGGATAATAAATTAGAAGGTAGATTAGTTAGGAGACTATTGTAATGCTGCATGTGAAAAATAATGATGATGATATAGGCCAGGAATTTAAGTATGGAAGCCTTGGATACATTTAAGTAGAAATTTTAAATAGGCCCATTAGAACACGGCCTTGGTGTTCAGAGGTGATATCTGGGCTAGAGCTATGATCCAAATCCTTGGATTAACTCCATATTAAATTGCTTGCTAATTTAAGCTAGCAATGAAATAAGTATATTTGTTCAAAAAAGCATCCTATGCAGTTAACTTGAAATCTTATTACTGTCTACCTACTTAAGCATTTTCCCCCATGTCAATGACATGAGTAACTTTTTAAAAAAATACTTCTTTGATTATAACAAATTATCAAATAGAACAATGACTTTGTGAAATTGCAGTTTCTTTCTTCTCTACTGCCCTCCAGGGATCATTATTTGAAGTCTGAGAACCCAAAATCCAAGAATAAAATTAAAACACAAAACATGAGTTCTATGAACCTACATAGCCTTCCTTAAATAAACTAAAGAGCAAAAGTTCAGACAAATTTACAAAGAATTCCTGAAATTATCTTTTTATTATGATATACCCTTATTTTAATGTCAATTTTTCTAGAACTAGAAAATGACTTGTAGCTTTTAAAAATACACATAATGCAAAATAGGATGATCAAAATAAAGTTTCAACAAAATCAATTAAATGGAAGAAATGACCTTGATACTATTAGTCATATGAAATGATTGCATACAATAATTGGTGTCTGAATTGAGTATTATGCATTCTTATCAGTTAAATGACAAAAAAGGAGAAGTGTTGAGTTATATTAGTTATATATGCTGAGTACAAAGTTAAGCATATCATTTGATAATAATGTAAATTGTAAAGTTGAAATTTTTCTGGAATATCTAAGATATAAGCCTCTCTGTCCCATACTTCACATTGTTTGACAAAAGACAGCATCCATATTTTCTTTTGAGACAAAATTTCCTGTATTAAATGTAAGAAGGCATTAATGGTGTCTCTAGAATGTGACTAAAAGTTTGGTATACAAGAAACAGCTGATTGAAATTGTTGCTTCCTCTCTGAACTGTTCAGCATTGCCAGTGTCGGTTTAGAAAACACTCTATTTTCTTACTTCATAATGAAACAATTTTAACAGACTTTGATGCATCGATGTAGGAACAAATCTCAGCACTGATGAAAAGATCAGATTCTCCTAGGTCTCTTATCTTCGCATATGAGCTACTTTTTTCCTCCACATAAAACAATTATTGATCTATATTTTTAGCTTAGTTTACAAACGGTTAAGTCCCCTAAGTTATAAGGGAGCCAGACAACTCCTGCAACCCATTTCTAATAATAAGCTACTTTAAATGGATTTTTATTCAGAAGGCTAAATTAATGTGTTGTGCTTTGTAAATGCACAAAAGCAACAGTGCATCAGTATGAATTTTGTTTGTAAATATATCTCTTGTAAATTCCTAAGTAACTTTCATCTCATATTTTATTTTAGCTATAACATAAAAAATAAGAGCGGCAGTTTTGTTTCCAAAAAACATTTGTTGTATATTACGGTGCAAATTATATATTGGTTCAATTATATCCCACAATAATGGTGGCAACTTTTTGAAACTGAGGGTACTTTCCTTTAAGGAAATGCTAATAAATACTTTACTGAAAACTTTGTTACATGAATACAAAAACCTAAATTACCAAGCCAGTTATTATGTTTGCCATCACTTCAAAGGGGTATTTCTGCAGTCTTTTCCATGAGGGGATTGTCAATTACTTATTTGGGATCTTGTGTCTGTGAAACAGCATAGACTTACAATTTGTGCTTTTAAGGAGCAGAATACTCCAAAGAAAATTGTTTCTTTTGGGACTGATTGTTAAGATTTCAGAAAGAGATACTTACAAAGTCAGTTTTTGGTTAGGTACACAAAGTACTAATGAAAAGTACTCTTACATATCATATTATAGAATTTGAATATGAACAAACATTCTGACTTGTAATGCATAAAACACCAATATAAAATAGTAATTAAAAGATATAAAATCTGGGTATTTTAAATTTTCCCGACTATTTCTGTGTGCATGCTTAATATTATTAGCCTTAATCCAGCACTGCTGAATCTTCTCTTTTTCTCTTGGAGTGTCCAAGACTTCTGCTGGTTTTTCCTATAAGTCCCTTGTTTTTAGCTAAATTTAGCACACCATAAAAAACACTCTTGGTCTCTTCCATTTTTTCCACCCTGGTCATTTTAAGGAAGCAAATCATCCTCAATCAAGGTACACTAATTGTTAATTTCTTGTTAATGGATGGCATAGATTACTTTTTAAAATTCAATTCAGCAGGACATTTATGAAGTCTCCAAGTGAGTCTTGTATGAAGGTCATGGATATGCTTAATGCATATCTCTGCTTTCAAGGAACTTGCAATTTGGCAGAGTTGAGGGAAATGTACACCATTAGGAACAAAGCAAGGAAGAAGAAAATAACTGCTCTATTAAACATTTGAGCAAAGTGTAGTCAACTGCAGAGGAAAGAGCAGGTGTTATAGATGGTTTCACAAACAAACCTTATTTGACCCTGGTCTCAAAAATTACTAGGCTTTAATAGAATCATATAGAGACAAAAATAAATATGAGTTATAGTGGAGGGTATTTGGGAAATCCTGAAGAGCTGATCAAGACTAATTAAAGCATTCCTTTGAAAATATCATATATAATATGAACAAAGAATGCTTTGTTCTGAAATAAATGTCTATATCAGAAACACATTTTCAAACATGATATTTAAAAAGCTATGCTTCATGCTTTTATAGTAGTCCAAAAGACAACATCTGCAGATCTCTAAAGGAACATCTAATATAAATTTCCCTTTAACTGTTAATCTCAGTTTCTCCTACATGAAAATCAATAAACAGTTGATTTTCTGTGAGTGTCTTCAGGACCGGTATGCATATCATAGTTGCCTAGTGCTGCATAGGAAGATCTGCAAGCATCTCATCATGTGGCATTTCTGAGTTGATCAAATTTGAGCAACAGTAAATACTTGGAGTTTGCTGGAAATCTCATCTTTGAAAAATGCAAAAGTTTTGCTATGACATTTTCCTACACTTTTTTATAAACAGATAGAAAATAACCTCAAGTATACATCTTGTTCTATTCAAACAAAGCTGAATTGTATGCTGCTTCAGTAGTAAACAGATGGATTTTACTTAGGGCAGAATCAGCATAAGCATTAGCCTTCTGTTCTATTATATAGAGCTACATAATCAAGTTTGTTCATACTTTAAAACATGCATAACCACTCATGGAACAGATCCACCATTGTGGGTAATATAAAGAAGTGGTTTTACACATTTCCATTTAGAGTAATGGAAAATTGAGAAGGTTTGCGTATTTGTTTATCAAATATCATCTCAAACTTTAATACACACAAATGAGTTTATGTTTGGTAGATTTATTTATTTTTTTTAACTTTTTAAAAAAAATTTATTATACAGATTTGGTATACAAGTAAGGATTAACTACACAAGTACACTGCATGTGGTGAAGTTTGAGCCTCCAACTAGCCCTCGCTTCCCCTGGTTTGGGACCAGGTATCCTTTGTGTTGTTATGTGTCCCCCGTCCCCCCACCAGCTAATGTGATTAATGTTCAGGTCCCACTTATGAGTGAGAACACACAGTCTTCAGATCTTTGTTTCTGTGATAGATCACTCAGTATGATGGTCTCCAATTCCATCCAATTTGCTGCCAAGTCTGTGATTTTGTTCTTCCTTATGGCTGTGTAACTCCATCATATATATGTACCACGTTTTCTTTATTCAGTCCATTTTCGATGGACGGTAAGGTTGGGTCCATGTTTTTGCTATTGTGAATAGTACAGCTATAAAACATACGTGTGTAGGTATGTTTTTTGTAGAACAATCTCTGTTCCTCTGCGTGTATTCCCAGGAGAGGGATTGCTGGATTGTATGGAAGGTCAATTTTTAGTTCTTTTAGGAATCACCACATTGCTTTCCATAGAGGCTGAACTAGCTGCACTCCCACCAACAGTATGGAAGTGTTTCCTTTTCTCTGCACCCACACCAGCATCTATTGTTTTTTAATTTATCAATGATGGTCATCCTTATTGGAGTTAGGTGATATCTCATTGTAGTTTTGATTTGCATTTCTCTGATGACTAGTGAGGTTGAGCATTTTTTCATATATTTGTTGACTGCTTGTATATCTTCTTTGGAAAAGTTTCTATTCATGTCCTTTGCACGCTTTTCAGTAGGGTTGTTTGTTTTTTTACTTGTTTGATTTTCTTGTAAATCCTAGATGCTAGGTCTTTGTCAGACACATAATTAGCAAATATTTTTTCCCGTTATTTTGGTGTCTCCCCACTCTCTTGATGGTTTCTTTTGCTGTGCAAAAGCTTTTCAGTTTGAAGACATTCCACTTGTCTATCTTAGCTTTCATGGCATTTACGTTTGGGGATTTGGTCAAAATTCATTAGGACTCTAATGTGCATAAGTGTGTTTCCTACTTTTTCTTCTAGTATTCTTATTGTTTGAGGTTTTGCATTTAGGTCTTTGATCCATTTCGAGTTGATTTTTGCATATGGTGATACAAACATTCTCTGCATGTGGTCAGCCAGTTTCCCCAGCATCATCTGCTAAATATGGTCTCCCTTCTCCAGTAGTTATTGGTGGTTTTGTTGAAGAGCAGTTAGTTGAGAGACCGAGGTTTTGCTTCCAGAATCTCTGTCCTGTTCCATTGGTCTATGTGCCTGTTCTTGAACTAATACCAGACTGTTTTGGTTACTGTAATTAGAGGCTTGATTAGATATGAAAAGATTTCAATCAGCCAAAGTTGGCTAAGTTGATACTGGATGAGTAGAGCCTGTTGGTTATAGCAGAGCTCTGATAAAGCTGATGGGTTAACTATGTGGTGAAACAACTTACTCCTCTGGTTCTGTGATTGCCCTGTACCCCTTGGCAATCCAGGAGTAGGAAAAAAAACCCACATAGCTGGATGTTCTGAGCGCTGAAAAACCTGTAGAAGGTCAAGGGGTTGGCGAATCTAGGATGAAGATATGGCAAAGTCAAGAGTGGTTCACGGTATAGGGAAGTGCCTAAATGAGATCAATCAGGTAATATGGGAAGGCATGAAGAGACCGGAGGGTGTAATGAGGGCAAATGGCAAAGTCAGCGCTTGTGAGACCCTTGGGAGTGCTGGACAGAAGAGTTTAGTTGGAGAGAGGATTTTCATTATCTGATACTAGGATGTTAAAATGGGCTCCACCAGTTGAAACAAAAGGTGCCAAATACTCTCTTTCACTGCCTAAACTCCTCCAAGTGACTCTAGAGCAAACAAAGTAGTACCAAATTCAGTCACCATTTGTTTTTGTAATTGCAGTTTTATTGGAACACAGTTGTGCTCATTCACTTATGTTTTCTCTATGATTGCTTTCACACTACAGTGGTAGAATTGAGTAGCTGCAGCACAGACATATAAACTACAAAGACTAAAATCTTCACTATCTGTCTCTTTATATAAAAAGTTTACTGAGGCCTGATTTAGTCAAGCTCTATATTATTGATGAAGGACTTGTAAAGAAGGCAGTTCCAATCTAATTCTCCTACTACTAGTCCATCACCAGCTTTTTTTTTTTTCTCATTAATCAGTATTTTTTATTATGGTTTTGTGGGGTACAGTTAAGGGTTAGGTGTACAATTACGTTTCATTCAGGCACCCTGTTGATAAGAGGTGATTTCCCATCCCCTGACAGATATTTGCTACTGTTAATCCCATCCCCCTCCCCCCCATAGTTTCCCAGTACCGTCAGTCATTTTCTTACAGTATTGCATTGGATGTTCAAGGTCCATTATATGAGTGAGAACATGTGATATTCGGATCTTTGTTTCTGTGAGAGGTCACTCAGTATTATAGACTCTAGTTCCATCCAGGTTGCAGCAAAAATCATGATTTTGTTCTTTTTTATGGCTGCGTAGTATTCCATCGTGTATATGTACCACATTTTTTATCCAGTCCTCTTTTGATGGGCAGCATGGTTGTTTCCAGGTTCTTGCTATTGTGAACAACGCTGCGATAAACATACGTGTGCAGGCATCCTTTTTATAGAGTGATTTGTGTTCTTCAGGGTATATTCCCAGTAGGGGGATTGCAGGGTCATATGGAAGGTCAATTTTTAGAGCTTTTAGGAATCGCCACACTGCTTTCCACAGAGGTTGCACTAGTTTACACTCCCACCAACAGTGTAGAAGTGTTCCCTTTTCACCACACCCTCTCCAGCAGCTGTTATTTTTTGAGTTGTTGATAATTGCCATTCTGACTGGAGTTAGGTGGTATCTCAGTGTGGTTTTGATTTGCATCTCCCTGATGATTAGTGAGGTTGAGCATTTCTTCATGTGTTTGTTGGCTGCATGAATGTCTTCTTTTGTGAAATGTCTGTTCATATCTTTTGCCCATTTTATAATGGGGTTGTTTGTTTTCTTCTTTTCAGTACGTTTCAGTTCCTTGTAGATCCAGGATGTTAAGCCTTTGTCAGACCTAGAGTTGGCAAATACTTTTTCCCAGTCTGTAGGCTGTCTCCCTGCTCTCTTGATGGTTTCTTTGGCTTTGCAGAAGCTTGTCAGTTTAATAAGGTCCCATTTGTCTTCTTCTCTCTTAAGTCCTGTGGGTTTTGGGTTTTGTACAGGAATTGGATGCCACTTCCAATTTCCATGAGAGTATTTCCTTCCTTTTCTAAGGTTCTTATGGTTTGAGGTTTTACATTTAGGTCTCTGATCCATTTGGAGTTAACCTTTGTGCATGGGGATAGATAGGGGTCCTGTTTCAATCTTCTGCATGTGGTCAGCCAGTTTTCCCAGCACCATTTACTGAATAGGTTCTCCTCTCCCCAGTGGTAGGTGGTGGGGGCTTGGTCGAAGATGAGTTGGTTGAGAAATTGAGTTTTTGCTTCTGGAATCTCAATTCTGTTCCATTGATCTATATGCCTGTTCCTGTACCAATACCAAGCTGTTTTGATGATTGTAGCTTTATAGTAAAGTTTGAAGTTGGGTATTGTGATACCACCTGCTTTGGTTTTTTTGCTGAGGATTGTTCTGGCTATTCTTGGACGTTTGTGTTTCCATATGAATTCCTGTGTTGTTTTTTTCTAGGTCTGAGAAGAATGTTGCTGGTAATTTAATGGGTATTGCATTGAATTTGTAGATTGCCTTAGGTAAGATGGACATCTTCACAATGTTGATTCTTCCGATCCATGAGCATGGGATATTTTTCCACTTGTTCATGTCAGCTTTGATTTCTTTGAGCAGTGTTTTGTAATTTTCATTGTAAAGGTCTTTTGCGTCTCTGGTTAGGAAGATACCAAGGTATTTCATTTTTTTGGTGGCTATTGTGAATGGAGCTGTGTTTTTTATTTGGGTTTCTGTTTGTTTATTATTGGTGTAGAGAAATGCGATTGTCTTTTGTACATTTATTTTGAATCCTGAGACTTTGCCAAAGGCTTTTATCAATGTAAGGAGGCCTTTGACAGATTCTCTTGGGTTTTCAAGGTACACCATCATATCATCTGCATAGAGAGATAACTTGACTTCCTCTTTTCCTATTTGAATACCTCTGATTGCCTCCTCTTCTCTGATTGCTTTAGCCAGGACTTCCAATACTATGTTGAACAGGAGGGGAGAGAGTGGGCATCCTTGTCTAGTTCCAGTTTTCAGGGGAATTGGTTCCAAATTTTTTCCATTTAGGAGTATGCTGGCTGTGGGTTTCTCGTAGATGGCTTTTATTATTTTGAGGTATGTTCCCCATATGCCCAGATGTTCAAGGGTTTTTATCAAGAAGGGGTGCTGGATTTTATCAAAAGCTTTTTCTGCATCTAGTGATATGATCATGTGGTTTTTGTTTTGACATCTGTTGATGTATTTAATTACATTTATGGTTTTTCAAATGTTGAACCAGGCTTGCATCCCAGGAATGAAGCCTACTTGGTCATGGTGGATGATTTTTGAGATGTATTGCTGAATCCGGTTTGCTAGGATCTTGTTGAGAATTTTAGCATCTATGTTCATCAAAGATATTGGCCTGTAGTTCTCTTTCTTTGTTGGATCTTTACCTGGCTTGGGTATCAATGTGATGTTGGCTTCGTAAAATGATTTGGGGAGAGTTCCATCTTTTTCAATCGCCTGGAATGCCTCCAGTAGGATTGGTATAAGCTCCTCCTTGAATGTCTTGTAGAATTCTGCTGGGAAGCCATCTGGACCAGGGCTTTTTTTATAGGAAGTTTTCTTATTATGTAGTCGATTTCCTTGATTGTTATTGGTCTATTTAGGGTCTCAATTTCTTCTTGTTCCAACCTAGGTAGGTTGTGTGATGTCAGAAAGCCCTCCATTTCCTTCTAGTTTTCAAGTTTGTTTCCATACAAGTGTACATAGTAGTCTCTAATGATCTTTTGTATTTCTTCAGGGTCAGATGTGACTTCATCTTTTGTGTTTCTGATTATGTTTATTTGGTTTTTTTCTCGTTTATTCTTGGTCAGTCTAGCTAGGGACCATCAATCTTGTTTACCCTTTCAAAGAACCAGCTTTTTGTTTCATTGATTTTTTGTATTATCTTTTTGTCTTCTATGTCCTGGATTTGGGCTTTTATTTTGGTGATCTGGATTCTTCTGCTGAAATTAGGGTTTTTCTGGTCTTGCTTTTCCAGCTTCTTTAGGTGGCTTGTTAGGTTGTGAATTTCTGTTCCTTCCATTTTCTTCATGTGTGTTTGTACAGCTATAAATTCCCCTCTTACTACAGCTTTCAGGGCATCCCAGAGATTCTGGTAAGATGTTTCTTCATTTTCATTTGTTTCCAGATATCTTTTGATCCCTGTTTTGATTTCTTCGTTGACCCAGGAATTGTTTAGCATCATGCTGTTTAGTGTCCATGTCTTTGTGGGTTTTGGGGGGACTTTGTTGGTGTCAATGTTTATTTTTATTCCACTGTGGTCTGAGAAGGTGTTTGGTAGAATTTCGGTCCTTTTAAATTTGCATATGCTTGATTTATGGCCGAGTATGTGGTCGATCTTAGAATATGTTCCATGTGGTGATGAGTAGAATGTGTATTCTGTGGTCTTTGGATGGAGTGTTCTGTAAGTATCAATTAAGTCCATTTGGTCCAAAGTCACATTGAGGTTCCGGATCTCCTTGCTGATTTTTTGTCCTGATGATCTGTCTAGGTTTGTGAGTGGGGTATTAAAGTTCCAGTTATGATAGTGGTAGAGTCAATATCTTTCTTTAGTTTTCCAAGAAGTTGCTTTATGAAAGTTGGCACACTGATGTTGGGTGCATATATGTTTAGGATAGATATTTCTTGTTGATGGATTGAGCCTTTTATCATTATGTAGTGGCCTTCTGTATCTTTTTTGATTTTTAATAGCTTGAAGGGTATTTTGTCTGAAATTAAGATCGCTACTCCTCCTTTCTTTTGTATTCCATTCACCTGAACGTTTGTTTCCCATCCTCTTACTTTGAGTCTGTGGGTGTCCTTTCTAGTGAGGTGAGTCTCTTGAAGGCAATAGATTGTTGCCTGATGATATTTTGTCCATTTTACCATTCTATGTCTTTTCAGTGGTGCATTTAGTCCATTCACATTTAGGCTAATAATTGAAATGCAAGAATTGATCCCTGTCATAAGGTTCTTACATAGTTGTTCCTATTTATTTGTTGTCTTTCTTTGGGTTTTGGAGTTGGTTCATGTGTGTTTTTAATCTTTTGCCTGTACTCTTGTGAAGAATGCTGTTGTTCTTTTTTCTTTTTCTTCTGTGTTCAGTACTTTCTTAAGTGTTTCTTGTAGAGGTGGTCTGGTGGCAGCGTAGGTTCTTAGGGATTGGATGTTTGGAAAAGATTTCAATTCTCCCTCACTAATGAAGCTTAGTTTGGCTGGGTAGGTTATTCTTGGTTGAAATTGTTTCTCTTTTAGAACTTTGAAGATAGGGCTCCAGGCTCTTCTGGCCTGAAGGGTTTCTGTGGATAAATCTGCTGCTATTCGAATTGGTTTTCCCTGGTAGGTAGTCTGGCCTTTTTCTCTTGCTGCCTTTAGGATTTTTCCTTTCATAGCTACTTTGTTAAGGTGAATTATTATGTGTCTGGGAGTTGGTCTTCTCATTTGTTGTCTTGCAAGGGTTCTCTGAATCTCTTGTGTTTGAATTTTTTCATCCTTAATGAGATGAGGGAAGTTTTCTTGAATGATTTCATGAAATGTTTGTTCCAGCGTGGCTTCTGTTTCTCTTTCTGCCTCAGGAAGCCCAATTATTCTTAGGTTTGGTCTCTTGAAGTGATCATTCATCTCTTGCAGGTTTTGTTCTGTCTTTTTTAGCTTCTTCTCTATGCTTTTGACTGTTTGGGTTAGTTCTGTGTTTTGGTCTTCGAACTCTGAAATTCTTTTTTTGGCTTGGCTGATTCTGCTTTCCATGCTTATTAGTCTGTTGTTCATTTCCATCACAGTATTCTTTACTGCTGTCATTTCTGACAACAGCTCCTTCCTATTTTCCTCTTGTCTCTCCTCAATTTTTTTAATTCTCTCCATTAATGTCTTGATGTCTGGGTTTGTTGCATGTAGCCAGTCATTCTGGGGACTCTTCATTGTCTGTGTTCCAGAATCTGTTTTCTCAGTGTCTGATCTCCCAGGGATCTGTGTAGGACCTATATTCTTCTTTTGGTTTTTCTTCATTTGTGCGGTTTTTTCCCCCTCTCTACTTTTTCCTTCCCTCCATGTCACCGTCTTCTTTAATTCTGTTATTCAGGGGTAAAGGGATTGGTTTTACTTCTGTTTGTTCAATCTCCTATTCTTTATGTATGTCCTCTTACTTTGTTCAATTCTGAAGTTGCACTGTAGGTTGGAGGAGGTCCTTTTTGCAGTTTTGAGATTTACTTAAGGGGAGAGCTGTGATTCAAAATCTGTCTGCAGGTCCTGGTATTCGCTGACAGGCGTGTGGATAATGTGGAACCCACTTCCCACTGTCCTGGAATCTATCCGTGCAGTGGGGCTGTAGGTTTACTCCCTGAAATAAAATGTGGTTAGCAGAGGGGAGAGAATGGAGCAGATAGTGGGTTGAAGAGGGGAGTGGAGAGATAGAGGAGTAAAGGGGGAAACAAATGAGTGTGCCAACAAATAGAGAGAGAGAGGCCTATATTGAAACAGATAAAAACAATAGACCACAGCTACAGTCGAACCAACTCTCATACAAACAAAAATAAAACATATAGTGATGCTAATATACAAGCTAACCAACCACCTTGTTAGTGTGCTGTTCCTCTATACAAAGATATGGTTTACAGACAGAAGAAAAGAGAAGAAAAGGAAAAGGAAAAAAGAAAAAAGGGAACAATACAGTAGGAATAGAATTAAGTCATTAAACTGATAGAATCAATGAGGCACACTCTGAGACCTTTCGTTTAAGTCCAATGTCCTTTCAGGTCTGATTTCTAGGTTTTTTTTCAAGCTGGTAAATTAGTTTGCAGTTAGAGTCAGTTGCCCCTGATTTGCTGTGAAGGACAGTTCATAATAACCTTCCTTCAGCAGTTTTGTCTATGTCTTTATCAAGCTTATTTCTCCCGTTTCGGTGTTGTTACCTTGAATCGCCAGCAGGTGGTGCTATCTCATCTGCTCACCCCAGAGGGGGTGGGGCTGGACAGGAACAAGATGTCTGCCTGCCTCTGAGCAGGCAACAGGAGCCCCATGCCGGGCGGGCAGGACAGTCTCAGACGCAGGATAAGTGGCAGCGATCCCAGCAGATCTTCCCTGAAGCAGTTCGTTGTGGATCTCCTCGGGCCACGTGGTGCGATATGCTACCCCTCCCAGAGGCCGCACGTTGGTGGCACCGGCAGCGGCAGCGTTGGTGGGGGGGAAGGGGCGCGGCCGCGGCTGTGGCAGCGGGACCGTTTGGAATGCAGTCAAAGCTGTCCAGTCGTTCCTATGGCAGCGGCTGAGCTCTGCCTGTAGAGCAGGCTGCGATGCTAGGGTCCCCAGCCCCCCGGGGCGAGAGTCAGAGACCCACTGCAGATCTCCTTTGCAGAGGGCTTCAGACGCCGGGTTGCCCTGTCGCCATCTTGCCCCATCCCCTGGTAGATTTATTAAAGTTTTCTGGGATGATTTATTCAGGCAAGTAGTGTTTTTCATTAATTTCTACAGAAACAAGTTACAACGTAACAACGGCTAAGTTTCATCAACATAGCCATTAGGCAAGGAAAAAAAATCAATCGTTTAACACCATAGAGTCAAAGCAATAAGTTATATTATTAATTTTTCACTGCTCAAATACTTGTAAGAAGGTATGTGCATATAATAAATTATACATTCTTGAATAAATGTTGTGTTACTATTAAAACATCAAAACAAAAAAAGTTTTCGTCACCAGAGTTCACACTCAATTTTGTTAACCTCTATATCCCCACAGGTTATATCAAGGTGTCTAGAATGCAAATACTTATAAGTGATGAATCAGTTTATATTATACAAAATTTATAATACATTGTCTACATGATGCCACTAGACTTTTTCTTAGATTAATTGTGAGTACATTTGATGGCATCTAATTTTTGGTTAAATCAATACTGTACAAACACTGACATCATACTCTAAATGATTAAAAAGACACCTAGTGGCCATGAGTATGCCACAACATTCCAACCTGGGTGACAGAATGAGACTCTGACTCAAAAAAAAAAAAAAAAGAAAGAAAGAAAAAGAAAAAGTACTCAGTCTCACTAATCATCAGAGAAATGCAAATCAAAACCACATTGAGATACCACTTAACCCCAGAAAGAATAGCCATCATTAATAAAACAAACAATAACAGATGCTGGCGAGGATGTTGAGAAAAAGGAACGCTTCTACATTGTTGGTGGGAATGCAAACTAGTGCAACCTCTTTGGAAGACAATGTCACGATTTCTGAAAGAACTAGAAATTGACCTTCCACATGAGCCAGCAATCCCCCTACTAGGAATATAGCCAAAGGAACTCAAATCATTCTACAAAAAAGATACCTGTACACGCCTGTTTGTTGCAGTTCTATTCACAATAGCAAAAACATGGAACCAACCATGCTGCTCATCGAATCTGGACTGGATTTAAAAAATGTGGTACATATACACAATGGAATATTAGCAGCCATACAGAAGGACAAACATATGGACTTCACAGTAACGTGGATGGATTTAGAGTCAATCATATTCATTGATCTATCACAGAAACATAGAACAGAGTACCATATGTTCTCACTTTTAAGCGGACCTTGAACAATTATCACAATGCCATAAAAAAGGAATCGACAGTAGTGGGAAACTGCTAGGGGAAGGGCGGGTGGGATTGGCAGTTGAGGAAAACTCCCAGGAGAGGAAGGGTCACACCTCATCAACAAGGGTACCTGTATAATGAACATTATATGAACATTTGTATACCTAACCCTGAATTGTATCCCACATCTTTAAAATAAAAAAAAAATTAAATTAAATTTTTTAAAAAGACAGTATTTTGACTGGGCTTGGTATCTCACTCCTATAATCCCAGCACTTTGGAGACCAAGGTGAAGAGGATTGCCTAAACTTCAAGATCAGTTTGGGCAACTTGGCAAGACCTTATCTCTACTATAATTCAAAAAATTAGCCAGGCATGGTGGCGAGTGCCTGTAGTTCCAGCTACTTGGAAGACTGAGGTAGAGGGATCACCTGAGTTCCGTAAGTTGAGGCCACAGTGGCCATGAGCGTACCACTGCTAGGCACCAGAGTGAGGTTCCTACTAAAAAATAATAATAATAATGACCATTTATTGTGAGCTTTGCCTTGCTAAATCTCCATATCAATCCTACTGTTGACATTTCCCAGATAAGAAAACAAAAGCCCAAGAAGGTCAACATGAGTCTTGTCCATTGTCAGGGAAGAGGCTGAATTCTAATCCAAATCTAGCTGGCTCCAAGTCTGTTTTCCACACTGTGTCAAGCAACCTTGGAGAACACCAGCACGGATGTTTGTTTGTTCAACCAGAAGGTGACTGGGCCGAGTGACCAATGTATCCTGGTTTGCCCTGGACTTTCCTGGTTTTAGCACCGGAAGTCCTGCATCCTGAGCTCTCTGAGACAGCTATCCTGGCCATTGCCCTCCTTGAGCCAGGGGCTGGCTTGAGGATGAAACTGGAGACATTGCTGGAATGAGCAGGGATGGGGAGAGAAGCAAGGAGAAGCAAGTGTTTGAGTGCAGGCCTCACTCTCACAGCCTGCCCCCATTTCCAGCCAGGTTATATATTTTAAAAGAAAAAGCCTCCTTACACACTTGAGAAATCCATTTTAAATTGTGAATATTGGATTTATACTGATATTCAAATATGAAATATGTAGACAAATAAAAACTAAAATATTACACGCAATAACAAATTTTGTTTTAGGCATTTAAGAAATTATAAACTTTCCAAGGAGACTGATGAAAGATGTCACATTGGTTTCATATTGTTTCATAATAAACTACCACTGATTTAGAAGTTCTAAAAAAATTCATTTAGGATTTGAAATTTCTGTAGGTAAGAAGCCTGAGCTGGGGTGAACTGAAGTTCAGCGAGTTCTCTGATTAGGGTCTCACGTGGCTAAAATCAAAGTTGCCAGAAAGTCTGATCCGTTATCTGAAAACTTTGAAGAGGGATCTACTTTCCAGCTCCTTGAGGTTGTTGGCAAAAATAAGTATTTCATGGTTGTTGATCTGATGTTCCCTTGTACTTTCTGGTTGTCAGGCAAATGCCAGTACTAAAAACTGCACATTCTTGGCATGTGGTCTCCTCCAGCAACACTGACTTGAATTCAGCAAGTGCTTTATGCTTCTTTTTCTATGACCAACTACAGAAAATGATGTGCTTTTAAGGGGTTCTTGTGATTATATCTGACCCACCTAGAAAACATCCCTATCTTAAAGTCAACTAATTTGGACATCTAAATATATTGGACAATTCCCTTCATAGCAGTACCTAGATTAGAATTTGATTGAACGACTGGGACAAGATTAATTGACTGGGATAAGAGACCAGGAAACTTGGAGGCTATCAAAGAATTTTACTAATCACTGATAGGCTTCACAAAATCAGAAAGTTAATTAGGAGAAAAGGAGGGAAACCGATAAATAAAAAGGGGGCGTAATACAGAAGAAAAGTCATTATGATAGCTGTGATATCATCTTAGCTCCAGATCCACTGTAGATCAAGAGGACTAGGTATCATCTAAAAATGAGTCCTTATGAGAAAAGAAAAAAAAAAATGGATTAGCTTTTTCATGTGTGGATGTTCGAAAAAATAGTATTCAAAAGACTTTTTCAGATCCAAAATATTTAATAATATTTCAATTAAATTGAATAAGGTAACAAAAAGATGGAAAATTAATACTGGATTACAACAAAAAGTTGTACCAAAAAGCAAAAATGATTATAGCACCCTATGTGGCCCAATTATGGAGCATATTTATATAATCCTGACAAATGCAATCACTGAATATCAATTTTACCAAAATTGAAATCAAATTACATTGATAAGATTGGAAAAAGGATGAAGAGTAGAATAACTAAATTCTTTTTTATCAAAAGGAAGACAATAGATAATATAAGCAAGTGAAAAATATGAGTGTAATAATCAAAAATAGTATATATAAATATAGTCAAGTGATAGAAGAAAATGCTTGTTTGGGAGGGGTGATGCATGGGAATGCTATTCTTCATTACAGACATTTTAGTGCTTTTTGACTTTTTATATTATGTTCAAAAATTACACTGATAAATATTAAACTAATCCAAACACATATTTTATACATGTATACTTTTGTCAGTAAAGATTTATGAAACTATATTTACAATTGAGGAAACCAAATACTCCCAAATCTTACCTTCAAATGTTAGTAAATAACTCAAAAGCTACTCTCAGAGTCATGATCATCTTTTGTCAAGCTCAAAAACCATTTTCCCAATATGCTCTAATGATGATACTGTTATAACCGGAGGTGTGAGTAAGGAGTCGCCACACACTGAGTCAAATTTTTGAGTCCTTTAATAGCCGGCGGTTGAGAGGGGACTCATGTCTCCAAATGCTCTCAAACCCCGAATAAAGCAAGCAGAAGGCTTATAAAGGCAAATACCACAAGTGGGCTACATAGCAGGAGGGTGAGGGAACAAGGAACTAAAAACAAAAGGGAACAATTACTTGGTGCACATCTGATTTCAGTTAAGCAAAGGTACAATTAGAACAAGGAACTTGAAGTTAAAGAGTTTTCAAACACATGGGAAACAAAGGAGTGGAACAAGGATATGGGCTTGTGAATATGGGAAGGTTGCAATGGTCACATGCAGGGGGTTCCATCTGGGTGAGCCAGCAGTTAAGATGGAAGATTTTTAACAAAATGAAGCAAGTTATTACAGGCTATTATAAGTTTTACAGATATCTCATTCCCCCCTTTTACTTGTTCATGAATCAATGCATTGACTCATCAGTCAGGGGTATGGAATTATAATAGGTTTTTATATGCATAAGTATTACAGAATTGATTTGCTATTTAACAAAGTTGACAAACCAGTTCAATATACAAGATTTTATGAGTAAACCGAGGAAGAGGAATACGAGAGGTTCAGTTAAACTGGTAATTAGGGTTTTTATTTGCAGTTTAAATTGTTTTTTTCTTTTCTTTTTTTTTTTTTTTTTTTGAGTTGGAGTCTCACTCTGTCGCCCAGACTGGAGTGCAGTGGCCGCTCCCGGCCACCGCAGCCTCGACCTGCTGGGCTCCGGCGATCCTTCCGCCTCAGCCTTCCAAGTAGCCGGAATTACAGGCATGCGCTACCACGCCCGGCTGATATTTTGATTTATTGTAGAGATGAGGTCTCGCTGCCCAGGCGGGTCTCGAACCCGCGGGCTCAGGCAATCCACTCACCTCAGCCTCCCAAAGGCGCGGCCCGGCTTGCAGTTTAAATTTTTGAGCCAGGTGGAGTTATGTTAGTTTCCATGGTTTTTTTGACTTGCGAATGATGAATCCAGGCCAGAATCCCCATCAACCTTGAGTGCCATTGGAGTTGTGAGGATGACAACGTAAGGTCCCTTCCAGGCAGAGGTGAGTCCTTCTTTCTGGAACATTTTTGATATAGACCGGGTTTCTGGGCTGGAACTGATGGCACGGCATGGAGGACGGGGTTGGCAGGATGGCACAAACGTTGGAATGCACAGTGGCCTGAACCTGTTGGAGGGACTGGAGATAATTTAACAGAGATTGTTTAGTAATTTCTTCAAGAATGGGGTCCCGTAACTGGGGTAAAGGAAGAGAGGGTCTTCCAAACATGATTTTATATGGGGTAAACCCAGCCTTATAGGGGGTGCATCGGGCCCGGAGAAGGGCCAGAGACAAAAGATTTACCTATTTTTCACTGGTCTCTATTATTAATTTGGTTAAAGTAGTTTTTAAAGTCCGGTTTATGTGTTCTACCTCTCCAGAGCTTTGTGGTTGGTAGGTACAATGTAATTTTCAAGTTATACTCAGTGCCTTGCTGACCTGTTGGGCTATGGAAGAGGTAAGGCAGGACTGTTATCAGAGCCAGTGGAGAGAGGGAACCCAAACCTAGGAAAAATCTTATCTAGTAGAAACCTTGTAACCATCAAGGTGGTTTCATTCTTTGTGGTAAAAGCTTCTATCCATCCAGAAAAAGTGTTTATAAAAACCAGCAGGTATTGATAATCAGCATGAGGGGTTTTTACCTCAGTAGAGTCTGCTTCCCATGTTTCTCTGGGGCTTAGTCCCCGGGCCCTGATACCATTTGGTGGTCTTGGTCCTTGTTTGGCATTTACTTGCACACAAGTTGGACACAGTGCAGTGGCTGGGACAGTGAGGCTTCTTAAGTCTTCACTGTAGTAATACTGGTTTCAATGTAGTAATACTGGTTTAACATCTCAGTCAGTTTAGTACCTTCCAGGTGTATAGTCCAAGGGCAGCTGGGAGGATGATTTTAGAGTCCTTGACCCGCCATCCAGTGGAGTTTTTGCAAGCTCCTGCTATGTCCACTTGTTCCTCTTCCTCTTGGGTATAAGTAAGCTAATTTGGGAGAGAAGGAACTGGAAAAGTTTTAGTTAATAAAATAGTCAAGGGCTCAACTGGGAGTTCTACTGCTTCTCCTGCTACCTGTTCTGCCAGGCAATTCCAGTTGCTTCTGGAGTGTTTGATTTTTTTGGTGTCCCCTGCCACAGTAAGAAGTCCTTGTTCCTTGTAGATTATGGCAGGGACATGAAGTGTAACAAAGGCATACCAGCTGTCAATGAAGATGTTTACTTGCTTTCCTGCTCTCCAGCTCAGGGTCTGAGTTAAAGCAACTAACTGTCTTTTGAGCCAAGGTACCTTGAGGCAAAGCCTGTTTACCAGATTACCTCATGAGTTGTTAAAGTTGCACCAGCCTTGCGGACTCCCCCTATTACCAGGCTGTTACCATCTGTGAATAGGTCAGCATTAGACTGACTTAAGGGAATGTCCTGAAGATCAGGTCGGCCAACTTGAGAAATGTCCGACACATCTTTACAGTCATGAACTGACATTTCCAGAGTATCATCGGACAACCAAATGGCTGGATTGAGCACTGAGTAGGAGAGAAAGTTAGTCTAGTTTGGTCAAGTAGGAGGCTTTGATACTGGGTGATACGTTGAGTTTGACATTGAACGGCCAGATGTTCCCCGGAGCTGAGTTTCTACAGCATGGGAAACATTTAAAGCCAGGTCTGGGCCAAAAGTCAGTTTATCTGTTTTTTGTTTGTTTGTTTGTTTGTTTGTTTTAACTAGTATTGCTGTGACAGCAAAGGCCCAGAGACAAGAGGGCCACCCAGAGACCACTGGATCCAGTCTTTTTGACAAGTAAGCCACCGGTCTCCTCCAGGGTCCTAAGCTTTGAGTGAGGACCCCTTTTGCAATTTTTCATTGTTCATGAATGAACAAGTGAAAAGGCTTGGTAACATCTGGGAGGGCTAAAGCCGGGGCTTGAGTGAGAGTCATCTTTAACTGCTGGAACACTTGTTCCTCGGTAGCAGTTCATTGCAGGGGCTGTTCCCCTGCCGTGGCAGTGTACAGAGGTTTGGCAATTTCAGCAATACCCCACTGCCCCCAGGAATACCCATACCTGTTTCTTTGGGAATTTGAAGAATGGCTTCTTTCCAGGCCAAGGTCAGGGCTTGTTTATCCTTTGTTAGCCAGTATCCCAGGTAGGAAACTTCTGTGCCTTTTAAACAGGTATCCAGGCCTGCAGCCACAAGCAAGAGATTATTTACATACTGGAGTAAAGTACATTCGGGGTATCCTTTCCTTAAAGGAGCCCTGACAAATCCTGTTGCAAGGCTTCCCCGAAAAGGGTTGGGGAGTTTTTAAAACCTTGTGGTAACCGAGTCCAAGTTAGCTGGCTGGTGTCCCCTGAGTCTGGATAACAACCGGAGGGTGATGCTTTGCCAGTTCTGGTGAGTTGGTCTTCACCCAGACTGAAGGAAATTCCTGCTGTAACTGTAAAAGCAAATCTGACGAGATATTTTCAGTGGGAGAATAAGAAGAAGCTAAGAGGTATTTTTCAGAAAGCGGAACAGTGACTAGTACTCGATTACCAGTAGAGGGCAGGACCAGAACTGACTTAGGGTCCTTTGTCTTTGGACAGCGAGGGCAATTTTTTACCCAGTGACCCAGCTCTTTATAATATCTAGCTGCATCTGTTCAGGTGTTTTATTCCCCCCTTTTTAGTTTCTCCCCTTGTTTTATGTGCTGGTCTTGAGCTAGGTTGGGAGGCCTAGATGGCAGCAACTAATACTTTGGTCTACCATTTTGTTGCTCTGTCCATTTTCTTGACTTCCTGTTTCTGTTTCTTAGCATCTTGGTTATTAAAAACTTTCTGAGCTACCCTGAGTAGTTGAGAAATGTTTATTCCTGCAAAACCCTCAAGTTTCTGTAACTTTTTCCAGATGTCAAGAGCTACCTGAGCCACAAAAACCAAATTGATGACCCGAGCATTCTCGGGTGCCGAGAGGTCAAATGGGGTATAAGTATGGAACAGTTCTTGGAGCTGTTCAAGAAATATTCCCAGTGACTCCTTTGGCCCCTGAATAACCTCGGTAGTTTTGGAAAGATTAATAGGTTTCCAGGCTGCTCCTTTTTAGACCAACTAATAAAGTCTGGTGGTAAGTTTCTAATGTCCCAGACTCCACCAATGTGTTAGGGTCCCAATCCAGGTGAGAGGAAGGAAAAAACCTCTAACCTTTCCTGGCTTTTTTCCTCTGTACCAGTTGCTGAGGCCAGGACAGACGTTTCAGTTTTAGCTCTAATGTGCTCTGGCTTCTTAGGAGTAAATAGGGTTTAAAAAAAAAAAAAAAAGAGCTGCTGGCAATCATCCCAGGTGAGAAGATGAATGCGCTTGATTGATTTTACCTTGAAGAGTTAGCCAGGGGCTTTTGTATATAGCAACCTGTTGTTTTTAAGTTAGAAGCTCTGTCTCTATATAGTGTGGTTTACAGGAAGGTTCCTGAGTTTTAAGAAAACATGTTTTTAACCATGGAGTCGGGGTTTGTACTAAATTTAACCATTGGTTGATACAGGGAAACTGATCAGGATGACCATGGGTCCCTGCAATGACCTTGCAACCAGACTAAGTAACATGAACATCCAGAGAGCCTGTGGAGGGCTATTTAACATTAAACACAGGCCAATTGTTTTCACAGAGAATCTGGAGTCTACCTTTGGAGAGATGGGCACCCGACAGAGAAATTCCTTATTATACAGTCCAGGGGACCGGAGGGCTAAAATGTCCATGACTCCATATTGTCAAAACCAGTAAATTACAGGAGGCACCTGATGAAGATCAGACCTATAACCACGAGAAGATAAGCAAAAGCTAATAGAAGTTTCTGACCTGCTGACCAGTCCAAAAGTACAACAGAAGCAAGCCCTATGACAAAGAACACAGCAAGAACGCAAAGCAGGGAAAGAGGCCAAGGATAACAGGGATATAGAAATATCGTAGGTAGTTAGGAATCAAAGCAGATACCCAAACAGAAACCAGATACTAAACCGAGACTGTTCAACCAACGTTTTTGGCTTAATGAACAGTGTCTAAGGGGCGTCCTTGTCAGGCACAGGACTGACAGATCATGAATTCTGTGAACCTGTAACAAACAACAAGCAAACAACAAACAAACAATTAAAATACAATGACAGGACATGTCCGACCAAGTCAGAAGAGTTATGGATCCCTGGAACAACCTCAGGGCAGAAAACTAGAGGACTCTATTTAGCCAACATCTTGACCGAATGAATAGTGTCCAAAGGGTGACCTCGTCAGGCCATGACTCCCTTAAACAGAATTGTGGCCACAAACAGAACAAAACAGATTCTTACCTCCTAGGAGAATGCAGACGGACTCTGGTTCTTTTTTAGGTGAGAGGAATTTAGTGGTCATTCCAACTCTCTCCAAGTCAGATGAGAGGTTATGGGGCCCTGATGACTCAGGGGACACCTCTCCTATAACATCTCTGCCAAGCCGGGGGAAAGCCAGAGTGAGGCTGCCTCCCAAGGTTGGCAAATCTCACTAGGGCCTCCAAATGTTATAACTGGAGTGCAAGAAAGGAGTTGCCACACACCGAGAGTCGAATTTTTGAGTCCTTTAATAGCCGGCGGTTGAGAGGGGACTCGTGTCTCCAAATGCTTTTAAACCCCAAATAAAGCAAGCAAAAGGCTTATAAAGGCAAATACCACAATTGGGCTACATAGCAGGGGGGTAAGGGAACAAGGAACTAAAAACAAGAGGGAACAATTACTTGATGCACATCTGATTTCAGTTCAGCAAAGGTACAATTAGAACAAGGAACTTGAAGTTAAGGAGTTTTCAAACACACGGGAAACAAGGGAGTGGAACAAGGATATAGGCTTGTGAGTATGGGAAGGTTGCAATGGTCACATGCAGGGGGTTCCACCTGGGTGAACTGGCAGCTAAGATGGAAGATTTTTAACAAAATGAAGTTACTTATGTCAAGCAAGCTATTACAGGCTATTATAAGTTTTACAGATATTTCAATACTACTGGAAGTCAAGTAACAAGTCTTTACATTGGGAGAAGAGTAGTCAACACAGGCACCATCCACCGATATGCTAAAGGTTGCAGACAGTTGCCAGGCAACTACTAATCCCAGCAGTTAGTTTTCTTAAAGTTCCCTTGCTCAGCAAAAAAGGAGTATTTTAGTACCTCGCTTTAAGACTTCAATTGTCTCCCGAGACAACTGTAAAAATCATGGATGATCTCAGGAGACACCTCAAAACAAATCAATAAGTTCAAGTGATATGAAGGGTAAAACAATTATCTGTGTTGTAACAGAAACGTGGTTAAGATGATCTGAAGCTGAGAGAGAGCTTTGTGAAACTGCTAGTGTTGAGATTGTTACTTGTGCAGGATATTGGGATACCATCTACTATAATATCCTAATAATATGCACACTGAAAATCAATTAGCAAGCCACTATATAGGAAATAGAAGTCATTGAGACAGATTCTCATTATTAGAGTCACTAGAAACATTGCATTTTACTTTTACTCTTAGCTTTTTTTTCTTTTCCTGACTTAACATGAATTGAGGGAATTGTTATTGTTGTATACCGTATGCTTAATTGTAAATTTGATCAGAAAGAAAACAATACAAGGAAAATTTTTTAATTCAATTTACCTCTCTTCACTGTTTGGAGTCAATAAGATTTTGTTTTATAATCAGCAGAATAAATTTTTAAGTTCCTATTGGAAGTCCATTGGAAAGGAAGATTCACTTAACATAACTTTATTTTACAAAAAAAAATGGCTAGAACACATCTCTTTCACTTAGAAAGACTATATAACACCAAAAGAGAAATTACCATATTCTGTGTCTATATTGATCTCTAACTTTCTTCTCTAATACTTGACTTAGCTAGTATGTCCTATAAAAAATGCACAAGCTATTGATTTTACGTTTTGTTTGAGATTGTTCTATCTCCTTAAAAATTGAAGTGTACCAATTTTTATTGTCAGCAAATATGGATATTCAGTGGGCTGGTGTACCATCCTTCATAATTCTTTTTGAAATGTTCTGAAGTATTACAGTAGAAAGGTCCTGAAATATATAGGCAAACCAGGGTACTAACATGGTGTGGAGTCTTTGAATGCCAAGAATACGTACATAATTTAATGAGCATAAGGAACAAGGGCAATGGAAGGATTGTGGAATGAAAGCCAATGTTAGAGGGTATTTTTCACAAACTCGGTCACAAACATGATTTCCCTTTTGACCTAAGAGAATATTTTATTTAAAGGAATTCAATGCATACGCATTCTAGTTAAATTCATACACATACATAAAGTCATTTGAATTTTTAACATCTTCTATCCTAATACTGTTTTTTTCTCTCTGACTTTATTTTCAAATTATACATGTGCCAGAAAGACAAAGAAACAGCTATGCCCATTATTCATAAAACCATGTTTTTAAAATATGAAGTATTGTTATCACATGTTTATATTTGAAGTGCATAGCAGACTCTTTTTTGTTAACCTCCATAGCCCCTGAGTAAAAAGGGTGGATAAAATATAATTTTATTCCCCCTTTGTAGCTAGAAAAACCAAGCACAGAAAATAAAATCCTTTGTTTTAGCCTAATAAAATCTTCCCAAAATGGAGCTATGATTCAAATTCAATTTATCTTGATTCTTGTTCATTCTGAAGGATTAAGATTAGCTCACTTTTTGATGTATGCAACTTTGTGGAAGAGTCGTTAAAGTACAAAATGTTCTCTTTTTTGTCCGTCTTCCTTCCATTGACTACTTTGTAGCTGTGATGATAAGATCTCAAGCAGTCATCATTGGCCAGCAGGAGGAAGCAGCACTCTGAGGATAGTAATGCAATGGAGTGCAAGGAAGAATGATAACAGAGCTGCTGGAAAAGTCCTGAACTTTGTTCTTCTGTTGTTTGTTAATGTGAGAAAGAAATAAAATTTTACTTAAGTTTTTTAAAAATTCAAAAATATTAGTTAACTCCTTTATTGGGGTAGGATATCATAGTTTTTGGTCGACAGGATCTCTCTGTTCTAGCCTAGGAAATATGCCAATTTATGGCAAAATTGTTATTTTTGTATGTGAGATTTTTAATCTCATAATGAAAAATTTACAGTGAATTCTGGCTGGAACCTGCATGGGTAAAGTTTGTTGTAAACATTTCTATGGATGCTAATTCTTTTTACATTCTTATCAAAAAAAATCAGTTTCATAACCTATTGCAGATTGCCATAGTATGTCAAGTGACACTAATGCTCAGCTTTATATTGAGTCTATCATTTGGTTTTCTGTCTAAAGCTCCCCATAGGCTTTTTCTTCACTTTCTTCACCTCAAATACCCTGAATAGGTGACCAGGTTCTATCAGAAGTTTTACACATGATGACACCAATGGACGTTTGTTGCTCTTGTATTACTTTTTTAGATTCTTGTGAAATGAAAATGCCATTGTCTGAGTAAGCATATTAATATTTTGATCTGAATAGAGGTCCCATCACACTTAGAATATCCTCAAGACTGCCCCTTTTAATTTCAGCTGTGTAAAGGAAAATTGCCAAGAGACATGATCTGGTACTCTGATTGAACTTTCTTTTTCATAAACATTGATCTGTTATTAGTCTAAGTTCACTAAAATATGCATCAAAGGTATTAGAGTTACTGAGAATTTGGATTACAGTTCAGTTCTCTTCATTTATGTAGACTTGAGTTTATGTGTAAAAACAACTGCATCTCATGCTTTTAAAAATACTTTTAATCAAAACTGAGTTTTTCATGCCCCAATCCATTTTTGTTTCTTTTAATGCTTCTTCTTCTATCATGTCCAATGTTTTTAATTTAATGTATTTTCTGAAACATTCTTTCACTTTACAAAAAATTCTTCCCTACTAAAATGCCGCCCTAATTCCATCTATAATTCCAAGAAACAAATAAAATGTATGTATAATCCATTTGAAAATTAATTAAAAATAACATCATGTGAAAGAAATGACCTACTTCATTGTTTTTAATAATAGCAACTTCAACTCCTTGCATCCCAGATTTGGAAGACCTTGCCTATGTATATTGATCCAGCAGGTGGAGGTGGGGTCAGATATCTATTTTTAAGAACATTCAAGTACAGCAGGTCCACAAGATCAAATTTCTGTAAGAAAGCTACAACTTCTGACTTTTTATACCAGCCATAGTCAAAATTAGATCATATCTGCAGGCTACACTAGTTAAGATCCCATATTATCCTTGCCACTTTAATAATTAATTTCAATATTCCAAATACTGTTTAATTTTGAATGCCTGGGCTGACCAGATGGTGTCCAGAAGTACTTACTTTCCTGAAAGTAAAATGTGGAGACTCAGATTCTTCCTCCAATTGCTTTATTTCAATCTCCAAAGGTCAATAACCAAAATAATATAATACATATTTGCTAAATTGTTTAGTGCTGAGTTTGATTACTTTTTAGATTTAAACCTATTTGGTACACAGCTATTATAAATTCATTCTGTTTTGCATAATATGCATAGTAAACAGGATTGTTATTTAATGCTTCATGATGTAAAATAAAGATCATACTGTATTAAAGTTTTCTTTTAATTAATCTTATATGATAATCAAATTCTATTTTCAGATCTAGAGGCAATAGAGCATGTTTATCTAATCTATATAGCTGTCATGATTTTACTAGATGGACTCTTAATAAGGACTTCCAAACAGGTTAAATTAATGGTATTAAAAGAAAGACTGCTTTCTAATGAGAGTCATTGATTTGGTGACTGATTGCAATGACTATCCAATGTAAAATCTATGTAGTACCTAACAGAATCACTGCATTATAAATCAGCATTATTTCACCTTTTCAAAAATAGAAATGCACTCCACTAGGTATATTATCCTTATGAATACAAGGAGGGTGTCTACATTTTTCTATTTCTAGTTTAGTAATATTCTGACTTCAACATCAAAAAGCACTGAAATGAAACAAGAGAGGACACTTAGAAAACCCAAAAATGTTTCTTCCTACCTGCAGTTCTATCAAATAAAATTTAAATTGGAACCAACTAATCTGACTGAATCTGGTAAACCAGTTTGGAGTGTTCTCAATTCAATAGATATTTTTATTGTTCTGAAAAAAAAAGCCAAAGCAAAGCACACAGCCTTGACCCTCTGCTTGGTGTTTGTAAAAAATATTCAAAATATTAAAATATGTAGATTCTTGCATGCTACTTAAGGAATATATGTACTACATATGGTTATAATATTTATCATTTTACTATATAATTTTTATTTAAGGTAATTTATCAAAGGTTTTAAGTATAGCTGAATTTCTCTAAGCATAAACTCGGGAGTCAATCATCAGACATATCCCAGCTAGGTCACTTCTTAAATATGTAACCTTGGGGGCATACTTAACTTCTCTGTGTTGTAGTTTCTCATTTGAAAAATGACCAGAATTATAATACTTGTTTCCCACGGTGAGTGAGTCCATTAGATGAGTTAATACAATTTGTGCTACAGATAACTTACACCAGCTCATGAGAGGCAGTTGTGTACATTTCATCTCAACCCCATGTTCATAGTGTGAGTATTTTTGCCATAGAATTCAGAAAATGCTACAA
Organism: Cephalopachus bancanus; assembly: GCA_027257055.1. Lineage (NCBI taxonomy): Eukaryota > Metazoa > Chordata > Mammalia > Primates > Tarsiidae > Cephalopachus > Cephalopachus bancanus. The sequence continues at coordinate 659,792 of JAPVLO010000563.1, forward strand.
ATCAGAATCTTCTTCACCAGAAAACTTGGTTTTAAACACTTTATACCACTTGTTAATACACTTAAAATCATACACAAAAAAGTGGTTCCATCAACAAAACAATCACATATAATATTATTCGCTCTCAGAATATTAGCACAGTAGAGGACTAAAGAGATTAATTCAAGAGAAATTTAAGTGTCGACTAAATGTCAGTCACTTAGTCACTTACCTAAGTGCACTGAACATACTCATGAAGCTTATATTGTATTAGGAAAGACAGAAAACAAATAAATAAATAATATGATGAATGGGATAAATGCTCTAGAAAACAATAAAGTAGAAAAGGAAGCTGGAGGGACAAGAGGTTTCTATAGAGTGGCCAGGGATGATCTCAATAAAAAGATGGTATTTGAGTAGAGATGAGAATTTGGTAAGGAAGTCAAGAGGAGAGGGAACAGCAATTGCAAATGTTCTGAGGTAGAAGCTTGCCCAGAGTATTCTCTCTCTGTGAAATTTTTGTGCTTGTTTATTTGTTTGTTTTTTGGTGTGGTGGTGATTTTTGTATTGCTGTATTTTGTGTTTTAAGTGAAGTGAGACAACACTGAAAATTTTCAATGGAATCTTTTTTTGACCTACATTTAACAAGCCTATTTGGCCCCCTGTGTTGAAAATAATCGGTAAAGTGTGTCTAGAGAAGCAAAGGTAGCATTTAGGAGACTTTTTGAGATAATTTTGGTCTGTGAAGATGGTTTCCTGGACAATTAGAGAGAAGTGGAGGTGAATGAAATGATAATATGTAGATAATTATATTGTTTAACCATTATAAATTTATTTTACTTTATTCTATTTTATTTTATTTTAGAATCATGGGGTACATGTGAGGATTTGTTACATAAGGGTATTGCATGAAGATAAGGTTTGGACTTCTGACAAGTCCTCTCCCACCCCCAGTAGTAAGCATGCTACCCAGTGGGTGGTTTTGTGTCCCTTATCTCCCCTCCCTCCCTTCCTCCTTTAGCAAGTCCAGAGTCTCCTGTTTCCCTCCTTGTACTCATATGTGTCCAATGTTTAGTGCCCAATTAGGAGTGAGAACATGTGACATTCAATTTTTTTGTTTCTGCACATTTATTTTATATCCTGAGACTTTGCCAAAGACCTTTAACAGTGTAAGGAGGTTTTTGACAGATTCTCTTGGGTTTTCAAGGTACATAATTGTGTCATCTGCAAAGAGAGATAACTTGACTTCCTCTTTTCCTGTTTGGATACCCTTTTTGTTTCTGTAATAGTTTACTTAGATCGGTGGTCTCCAGCTGCATCCATGTTACTGCAAAGAGCACGATTTTGTTCTTTTATAGCTGCATCATATTCCACCATGTGTATGTATCACATTTTATTTCTCCAGTCCACCTTTGATGGGCATCTAGGTTGATTTCATATTTCTGCTATTGTAGATAGTGTTGAAATAAACGTACATGTTCAGGTGTCTTTTGGTAAAGCAACTTGTGTTCCTTTGGGTGTATTTCCAGAAGTGGAATTCCTGTGTCAAGTGGTAGTTCTATTGTTCATTATTTGAGAACCCTCCGGGATGCTTTCCACTAAAAGCTGAACTAGTTTACAGTCTCACCAACAATATATAAGCATTCCTTTTTCCCTGCAGCCATGCCAACACCTGTTGTTTTTTTGACTTTTTAATAATAGCCATTCTGACTGATGTGAAACGGTATCTTATTGTAGTTTTGATGTGCATTTCTCTGATGATTAGTGATGCTGAGCAGTTTTTCATTATGTTTGTTGGCTGCTTGTATACCTTTTTTGAGAAGTGACTGTTCATGTCCTTTGTCCACTATTTGATGGGGTTACTTGTTTTATCCTATCAGTATGTTTGAGTTCCTTATAGATTCTGAATGTTAGGCCTTTGTCCAATGCATAGCTTGCAAAGACTTTTTTTTTTTTCATTCTGTGGGTTGTCTGTTTACATTCTTAATGGTTTATTTTGCTGTGCAAAAACTTTTTTAGCTTGATAAGGTCCCACCTGTCAATTTTAGATTGCGCTGCATTTGCTTTCACAGACTTGGCCATTAATTCATTGCCTAGGTCAATGTTCAGAAGGGTGTTCTTTATGTTTTCCTCAAGGTTCTTATAATGTAGTTTCACATTTAAGTCTTTGATCTATTTTGAGTTAATTTGTGTGTAAGGTGATAAGCAGTGTTCCAGTTTCATTCTTCTGCATGTGGTTAGCCAGCTTTCCCAACACTGTTTGCTAAATGTGCTTTCCTTTCCCTAATGTTTATTTTCATCGATTTTGTCAAAGATGAATTGGCTGAAGGTCTGTTAGTGCAGCTAAGGCTTTGTCAATTTTGTTCAACTTTTCAAAAAACTAACTCTTTGTTTTGTTGTCTATTTTGTTGGTTTTTTTCCCCCTAGTCTCTATTACACTTATTTCTGCTCTGAGCATTAATATTTCCTTGCTTCTATTATCTGAAGTTTGTTCTTCATTTTCTAGTTTCTTAGGGTGTACTGTTAAGTTGTTTATTTGTGATCATTCTTGTTTTATGTACAAGTTTATTGTTATAATTCCCCCTCTTAGAGTTGCTTTTGTTGCATACTCTAAGTTCTTTTATGTTGCATTTCTATTTTTGTTTGTCTCAAGATATTAGTTTTTGCTTCAAGTTTTTTCTTTGATTCAATAGCTCTTCAGGAACATATTGTTTAATTGCCTATGACTCCTCCAGTTATATATTTCTAGTTTTATACTACTGTGGTGGAAAAAAGATAACTGACTTTATTTCATTCTTCTCCTATTTGTTAATACTTGTTCTGTGGCCCAGTGTACGAACCATCCCAGAGAATGCCCCTTGTGTACTTGCAAAGAATGTGTATTATGCTGCTTTTTCCATGGCATGTTCTGTATATGTCTGTTAGTTCCATTTGGTCTGAAGTGTAAAAGTACAATAAGTCCTTACTGATTTTCTATCTGGATGATCTGTCTAATGTTAAAAGTAAAATGTTGAAATACCCTGTTATTATTGTTTTGCAGTCTTTATCTTTCTTCAGATTTCTTAAAGTTTGCTTTATATATTTAGGTGCTCCAATTTGAGTGCAAATAAATGTAGCTGCTCCTGATCTTTTTTGCTTCATTTTCTCATCACTTCACTTTCTGTGTATGAGTGTCTTTTAAGTTGAGTTGAGTCTCTTATAGGCAGCATACAGTCGGGCCTTGTTTTTTTTAAAATTCATTAAAACAGAAAATAAATAAATAATTATTGACAGGTAAAAACTTAGTACTGCCATTTGTTAATTGTCTTCTGGTTGTTTTCAGAGCCTTTGTACATTTCTTTCTCTCTTGCTTTCTACCTTTGTGGTTTGATGACTTTCTGTAAGTGGAATGCTTTGGATCCATTCTTTTAAAATCTTTTGTGTATCTATCATATGTTTTTGCTTTGTGGTTACTATGAGGTCGACATAGAACATATTATACTTATAGTAGGCTATTGCAAGTTGATGAGAACTGAATTTCAATTGCATAATCAAATTTTATACTTTTACTCACCTTCTTCCTGGTTATATGTTTTTAATGTTACACCTTACATCTTTTTATACTCTGTAATCCTTAATATACTATTGTGGCTTTAGTTGTTTTTAGTAGTTTTGCATTTTAAGCTTTATACTAGAAATAAAATTAATTTACCCATTGTCATTACAGTAGTGGAGTGTTTTGGATTTGGCAATGTATTTGCATATAGAAAATCCTAAAGAATCCAACAACAACCTGTTAGAATATATTTTAAAAATTCAGTAAGGTTGCAGAATGCAAAAGCAACTTACAATAATAACATTTCCATACATTAGCAATGAATTATCTGAAAAAGAAATAAAAAAACAAAAAAATATTTTTTACAATACCATAAAAAAATCCAAAATACTTAGAAGTAAATTTTACCAAGGAAGTGAAAGATCTATAATCTTAAAACTATAATACATTGATGAAATTGAAATAAATTCAAATAAATGGAAGGATATTCAATGTTCATCAATTAGAAGAATTAATATTTTTAAATGTCTACATATTTCCCAAAGTGAGCTATAGAGTCAATGTAATCTCTATAAAAATCCCAACATCATTTTTTTTAGCAGAAATAGAAAAAAATCCTAAAATTTATATAAGATCACAAAGTCTCTACTAGACAAAATAGTCTTAACCAAAAACAACAAAAATAAAGGAATCTCAGGACTGGAGGCTAAATTTTTACAAAGCTATAGTAATCAAAACAACATGGTATGACATTAAAACAAGCATATTGGCAATACTATAGAGAATCCAAAAATTAATCAACACATATAGAGTAAGCTGGTTTTCAATAAGAGTGACAAGAACACACACTGGAAAAAGGACAGTATCTACAGTAAATGATGCTGGGGAAACCTGAATATCCATATATAGAAGAATGAAAATGAAACCCTATCTCACTCCTTATACAAAAATCAACTAAAAATGGATTAAAAGCAAGTATAAAACCTTAAACTATAAAGCTACTAAAACAAAGCAGAGAAAAATGCGTCGTAGCAATAGTCTGGGAATACTTCTTGCATATGACTCTAAAGACACAATAACTAAAGCAAAAGTAGAAAAATAAGTTAACATCAAACTAAAATCCTTTTGCACAATAGATTCTTATGGGCTTGGAAAGAATACATGCAAATCATACATTGAATAAGAGTCTAATATCCAAAAAACACAAGGAATTCAAGCTACTCAATAACAAGAAAATAATAACTCTATTAGAATGAGTCAAGGACTTGAATGGACATATCTCACAAGAAGACATGCAAATGACCAACAAATATATGACAATTCTCAACATAGTTAATCTTCAGAGAAACGTAAATTAAAACCATAATGAAATTTCATCTCACACCTGTTAAATTGGCTATTATAAAAGAGATATAACAAATGTTGGCAAGGATATAGAGAAAAGAGAAAAGTTATACAGTGTTGGTGGTATTGTAGATTAGTATGGCTATTATTTAAAAAGTATGGAGTTTTCTTAAACTACTAAAAATAAAATTATCATATGATTCAGCAATCCTAGTATGCTGTATATACCCAAAAGAAATGAAATCAGTAGGTCAAAGGGATGTCTATACTCCCATGTTTATCGCCACACTATTCACAATAGCCAAGAAATGGAAACAATCAAAATAGTCATAAATGGATGAATGAATTGTTAAAATGTGGTATATAAACACAATCAAATACTATTCAGACCAAAAAAAATCCCAGGAAATTCTATCATTTGCTATATAGATGAACCCAGAGGACATTATGTTAAGTGAAATAAGTATGACACAAAGAGACAAATGTTATTTCATCTCTTTTGAATGAGGAATCTAAGGAAGTGAAATTCACAGAAGTAGAAAGTAGAATGATGCTTACCAGAGGCTGCAGGGATGAGACAGTGGATGGGGATATTGGCTATTGGAGATGATGATCAATCTGTACAGAGCTGCATTTAGATTGGAGGAAAAATTTCTGATCTTCTATAGCACAGTAAGGTAACTATAGTTAGCAATAATGCATTGTATGTTTCAAAATATCAGAAAGAGATGATTTTATATGCTCTCATCTAAAAGATAAATATTTGAAGTGATAAATGTGATGATTATTCTGAATTCATTAATCTATAAGGTATACATGTATCAAAATATCATTTAGTACCCCAGTAAATATATACAATTATTAATTGTCAATTTAAAAACAACTAAAAAAAGATAAAAAGAAAATGTAGTTGGCTCATTGAATTACTTTCAGCTTTTACAAATATTTTTATAAAGTCAAAGACTGTTTTCTTAATAATTATTTTTTCTTTGTAAAATGTTCTGGTCATCTGTACCATCATAATGTAATATACACTGCCTTAACAGAGAGAAATAAAAAGAGGACCGAGATAACCTAAAAGAAATTATTTCTGTTAATTTTGGAGAGGGAGGTGAGGTTATGCACCCTGTTAAAAATGGAACAAAGCTATAAGTTATTTCACCCTAAAAATGGCCATATATAAAAATTTCATGCATTTTCATGCAGTTCTTAAGCATAGAGGATTGTATTTACTCATTAATTGATTTGTAACAAATTTATAGAAAAATGTTTCTAGACACTCAACTATTCATTGAGAATAGAGTCCATTGTTACAATAAGCATTACTGAAAATTTACACACTGAGGGAGAGAAAAACAGATTTATATTCAGAGGTATAAGGGAAGATTTGATTAGGTAAAATATTTATATTATTTATTTATTTATTTATTTATTTGAGTTGCAGTCTCGCTCTGTCACCCAGACTGGAGTGCAGTGGCTGATCCCGGCCACCGCAGCCTCCACCTGCTGGGCTCCGGTGATCCTTCCGCCTCAGCCTTCCAAGTAGCTGGAACTACAGGCGCGTGCTACCACACCCGGCTAATTTTTGATTCATGATCGAGATGAGGTCTCGCCTAGTTGCCCAGGCAGATCTCGAACCTGCGGGCTCAGGCAAACCACTCACCACAGCCTCCCAAAACGCGGGATTACAGGCTGAGCCACCGAGCCCGGATAATATTTATATTTTTAAAAGGAAGAATGAGGAATAGTTCACTGGGAAAGTCTGAGTGGCACAGTGAGGAAAGCAAAGAGTGTGGTAGGCAGAAGTAAAGCATTAGGGCAAGTTCAGGAACAGTAACAATACCACGAATCTGGCTGCAGGCACCTACTACTCTGCTTTTGGTCACTATAAGTTAGTTTTGAAATTTCTAAAATTTATATGAAGAAACTCAATGATAGATGTTGTGTCTGTCTGCATTCACTCAGCACAATGTTTTTGAGACTCATACATTTCTGTTTGTGCTGGTGGTTTGTTTCTGTTTAATACTGGATGTATTTCATTGTATGTTTACCGCAACCCCTGTATACATTCTCCTGTTATTCTACATTTGAGTAGTTTCCAGTGGAGAGCCTATATAAATAAAGTTACAATAATCGTTATTTGAGTGGACATATAGGAGTAAATATTGCTGGGTTACAAGGTGAGTGCATGTTTAGCTTTATAAGAAATTGCCAAACTATTATGCAAAGTGGTTATACTATTTTACATTATCACCAACAAGATATTTGTGTTCCGGCTGCTAAACATTCTTTTACATATTTATGTTTAATAATATTTTTATTTCTATCATTCTTGTTGGCATTTATGGCTTAAATCTTTATGGCTTTGGTGCCTAGCAACATGCAACATATTGTCATTGTGTTCATTGGTTCTTTTTTATTTTTTGTTATGAATATATTTAAATGTTTTGTGCATTTTAACTGTGTTGTCTGTCATTTTAGTGTTAAGTTGTATGTGTTTTTTTCATAGCCTGTATATCAGTTCATTATTATATACATATGTTGGGAATATAGTCTTTCTTGCAATTAGTTGCCTATTTCTCTTTCATAACAAAGTCTTGATAAGCAGAATATTTTAAAGTTAATAAAATCTAATTTATCTTTGTTTTATTTTAGTTCATTGCTGTGCCTTAAATAAGAAAACTCTGCCCCCACTGAGTTTCAAACATATTCTCCAAAGTTTTATTTTAGAAGCTTTATAGATTAAATTTTATATTTGAGATGGTTTGAAATCTATATCAAATTAGTTTTTATGTACAGTAAGTGATGGGTGTCAAAGCCCATATTTTTCCTAGTTGATATTCAGTTGTTACGGCATCATTTGTTTGAAAAATAGTTTTTTCTCATTTAACAGCTTTTGAAAATTTGCCAAAATCAAATGAACATACAAATGTGGATCTTTTTCTGACCATTTATCTGTTTGCTAAATTCTTATACCACTATCATTCTGTTACAATGTAGTTTTACAGAAAGTCCTAAAGTCAGAGAGAATTAGTTTTCTATCTCAGTCGTTCTTTCCCAAATTGCTTTATGTATTCTAAGTCCTAATCATTTCTATATTAATTTTGAAATTAGTGTCTCTATTTCTATCAGGAGACCTGATATGATTAAAGCAGAAATTTCATTAAATATGTGGATAACTTTGTGAAGAAGTACCTCCTAAAAATACTGAATTTTCCAATCCATGAAATGGCAGATCTTTTTAATTTTATGTCATTAATATTTCTGTTAGCAGTATTTTGTACTTTTCCTGAGTATAGATTTTACATATAATTGGTTAAACTTGTCCTTAATTATTTTTGATGCTATTGATGACAGATTAAATTTTAAAATCTATTTTTTTGTTATTGGTATATAAATATTTAAGTTGTATATAGACATTTTATTCTGCAAACTTGCCAAATGGAATAATTAGCTCTCAGAGATTTTAGCAGATTTCTTAGGATTTTCTACAAAAATGTTCATGACTTTTACATGAAACCAATTTTACTTTTTTAATTTTATTACATATGCTTTTTTTTTTCTTTGACTCTCCTCATTGAAATATCTGAGATATCAAGTAGAATGCTGAATAGATGTCATGTGTGTGGATATCATTTTCCTTGATTTTATGAGGTAAATGTTAGGTTTTCACCACTAAATACAATGTTAACTGTATGCTTTTTAGAGCATACCCTTAATCAGGTTGAATAAGCCCTCTTACATTTTTAATTTTTGAGAGTCTTTGTCATAAGTGTATGTTTCATTTTGATGAAATTTTTTTCTGATCTAATGAGATGATTATACATTGTAGCCTTTATTCTATATGGTAAATTACATTGATTAGTATTTAATAAATTTTTATTTTAGAATATCTTTAGACTTGCAAAAAGTTATGGCAATAGTACAGAAAGTTCTAAAACATACTACATAGTTTTTCCTACGGTTAACATCTTATACTAGAATAGATTTTTCACAACTAGCTAAAAAATATTGACAAATTATTAGTAAGTAAAGTCCATATATTATTTACATTTTCTTTAGTTTTCATCTAGTGTCCTTTTTCTGTTTCAAAATTCCATCTGAACACTAGATTAAATTTAGTCATCATGTTTTCTGAGGCTCCTCATTTTTGGTTTTTCGCTCTTTTCTGCTCTGTTCTAGTTAGAATAGTTTCTTTTGCTGTATTTTTTTAAGTTTACTGGTCTTTTTTCCAGCAGTTTTGACTCTGTTGATAAACTTTTTTAGGGATAAAAAGCAAACAAAACTCATTTTTAGTTGTTTTATTTTTCAGGTATAGCAGTTCTAGTTGGTTCTGTTTCAATATTTGTGAATTTATTGGTATCATTATATATTCTTTATATCTTTGATCACATTTATAATAGCTATTTAAAAGTCTTTGTCTACTTTTTTCATAGTCTGTTACTTTTGTGTCTATTTTGTGTGTAATTTTTCTTTTGATTATATGTCACATTTTTCTGCTTCATCAGAGAGCTGCTAATTATTAATTGGTTGCTGAATACTGTACTGATATATTGTTGGTTATCTGGATTTTGCTTTATTTCTTCAAAAAGAGTTGATATTTTTTAGGACTTTTGCATCAGCTCAATCCTTTCAAGGCTTGTTTTTAAGTGTTGTTAAAGTCAGAAATACACTTTTCTTTGAGGTCATTTTAGGTCCACTACTTAGACCAAACCATTTTATTGTCTTCACCAAATGCCCTAAGTGTTTACTGGGTTCTTTATACTCTAGCTATTGAAAATGCCTCTCAACCCTTTGCGAGTTCTGGGAACTGTTCAGCATAAGAATTTTCAGCAGTTGTTTTCTGTGTGACCTCACAGAATTTCACCCTGTGCATCATCAGCCTAACATTTAGTCAAAAACCAAAAACACAAGTGATTCGTATGTAAATTTTTGAAACCCTCTTCTCTCTTTTACTCTACCCTGCAAATTCCAGTTGGAGAGCTTTTCCTTAGGTTTCTCAGTTTAATACCACTAGGGTAATATGTTAGGATTTCTTCTCCTTTCACCATAGTCCTGAAAGTGTCTTCAAGGAGAAATTCTGGGTGATCATAGGACTCATTTCAACAGTTTCTTTATTTGCAGTGATTACTATACTTAACTGCTTGCTTTCTAAAGTCTGAAAACTTACTTAAGGTGTTTTTCTAGTTTTTTTATTAGAAAGAAAATATTCTGGAACTAATTACTTTGTTAGGGCTCAACAAATTATCTTAATGAATATTAGGTAAGGTGAAGATATAATATATTGTACATACTGTCTCACTTAATAGAAAGAAGAGATGCCATTAATCATCATATGAGATGATAAATGAAATTACATTTGTCTCAAAAATACAATCTTACCCTGTTATAAAAGTAGATGATGTGGCAGCTGGTGGAAGATAGATTGGAATGGTAAGAGTAAGAACAAAATCTGAGACACGGGTTAGAAGACCGTTATAGAAATAATAGTGTCCTGGATGATATAGTTATAGAAATGATAGAGAAGTGAATGATATTTGAGATGTGTTACTGATGGATTGAATGGTGAACAACAGATGGAAAAAAACAGGCTAGCCAAGGATGACTTTAAAGTTTTTCAGTAGTGTATATTGGAAGACTGTGTTTCCATTTACTAATATAGGGAATACTAACAGAAAAAAATGGTTGAAGCGAAAATGATTGCTTCGGTATTGATTATGTTGAATTAAATATGCTTGTGAGGTATACGAACATGCATGAATGTTCTAAGACAATAAATGCTGGATACGGTATAGTAAAGTAACTGCAGCCACAGAAGGAAACAAGAATAAAGTTTAGAAGGATGATGTCTATTATGCTCACAGGTTCCAGAAAGGAAGTTTACCACATGCAACACAGGGTCACAGAAGACCAAGTTTTGTTCAGGTGTCAGAAGACAGAAGCAAGAGGAAATCCTAAGCTAGAGTTTTTATTGTAGTTGCCATGGCAAAAGCAAGACAGGGCAGAATAAACAATTTAAGACTGGCTGGTTTGAATAATTACAAAAAGCTTTTAGCTATAAGGATGATCTCTTGCTTTCCAGTACTTGGTCCTAGGTTATTTAAGACAGGGGAAATATTGGCTTAGTGGGAGAGTTAGATAAGGAGGAGATTGGGGTTATAAATTTACAATTGGTTAGTTTGCACGTGAAAGACATGCCTCCAACCTGGCCCTTTGCTGATTCTACAGATTTGGCGAGGCCTGGAAATGGTAGACTTTCCAAGACAAGGAGGCTTTGTAACATATCAAAACATCATAAAATACAGAAAATTTTATAAAACTATTGATAAAACAGTCAAATGTGAAAAATCAGAGGAGAGATCAGGGATCACGTATACATTTTAGTCAATGTCTTCTAATCTGCAATTGGAGCCATGGAAGAATATGTTAGAATCTAGTAATTGTATTTTGATGTAGAAAATATGAGAGCTCAAGATATATTCCAAGCGAATGCCAACATTTAAGGACATGTAATAGGAAGTAAATGACACAGAAAAGAAACAAATCAGAGATATAAGACAAAAATCAGAAGAGCGTAGTGTCATGAAAGCCAAAGAAAGAAGATGTTTGGGGAAAAGAGAATGACCAACTTCATCAAATATTGCTAAAAGATCAAATTAGGTAAGTACATAAACTAATGCATTAGATTTTAAAATACAGAATTCATTAGTGACCTTAGTAAATTGAGGTTTGCTGGAATGGTGAAGCAGCAGTGTATTGATGAGAAAGTGAGAAGTGAGATATTGGACAAAGCATAAGTAACTCATTCAGAAATTTAAGCAGTAGACAGTAAGTGGAGAGGGTAGTAAGTAGAGGAGATTAGTCAAATAATAACTTTTTTTTTTTGAGTCAGAGTCTCACTCTGTGTCCAGGCTGGAGTGCAGTGGCATGCTCGTGGCCACCGCAGGATAGACCTGCTGGGCTCAGGTGATCCTTCTGCCTCAATCTTCCAAGTAGCTGGAACCACCGGCATGTGCCACCATGCCTGGCTGAATTTTTTGATTTACTGTAGAGACTAGATCTCACTGTGTTGCTCAGGCTGGTCTCGAACCCATGAGCTCAGGCAGCACACCATCACACTCTAGACTAGTGCTTAGGATCTGCTGCTCCTATAAAGGCAGCACACCATCACACTTTAGACTAGTGCTTAGGATCTGCTGGCAAGCTGCTTTTTTCAAATCAAGACTTTTAACCCTTTCTAAATAACTTCAGGCAAATAAATTAATCTACCTGTGCTTCATTGTTTTTACTGGTAAAAGAGGAGAGTAATTATATTATTGACCACACAAGAATGTTGTGGCAAGTATTGAATGAAAATACACACACACATACCCAATGCTTAACATACTGCCTTGCATTGATAAGCACTAAGTAAATTTTAAACATTATAATATAATAGGAGAAAAGGAGGAGTGCATTCATGCATTACAAACAGAAGGGCTCCATTTGAACTCTGAAGTCATTTCTTCACTATATTTCTTCACAGTGTTACCTTAAAATCTCTGATAGCCAGCTTTTACTTTTAAAAGAAACTGGAGTATAAATATTTTATAGAGCTGTGATCGAGATTTAATATCTAAAGCAGTGCTACTCAGATTGAGGTCTGGGTATCAATGTTGCACCAGGAACTATTTGATTCTGGTTTGTGACGAGTACAAAAATTAAGAGAAAATGTTACAATGTAATGTTTACAGTAAATTTTATGACTCTTAAATCTAATAATTTAAAAGTTACCTTGAACCAATGGAACAAGACAGAGATTCTGGAAGCAAAAGCACAGTCTCTCAACCAACTCTTCTTTGACAAAGTCACCAATAACAATATCTGGGGAAAGGAGACCATATTTAGCAACTAGTGCTAAGAAAACTGACAGGCCACATGCAGAAGACTGAAACTGGAACCCTACCTATCATCATATACAAAAGTCAACTCAAGCCGGGCTCGGTGGCTCAGCCTGTAATCCCGCGCCTTTGGGAGGCTGAGGTGAGTGGATTGCCTGAGTCCGCGGGTTCGAGACCCGCCTGGGCAGCGAGACCTCATCTCTACAATAAATCAAAAAATCAGCCGGGCGTGGTAGCGCATGCCTGTAATTCCAACTACTTGGAAGGCTGAGGAGGAAGGATCGCCGGAGCCCAGCAGGTCAAGGTTGCGGTGGCCGGAAGCGGCCACTGCACTCCAGTCTGGGCGACAGAGTGAGACTCCAATTCAAAAAAAAAAAAAACAAAAAAAAAAACAAAAGTCAACTCAAAATGGATCAAAGACCTAAACATAAAACATCAAACTATAAGAATTGTAGAAGAAAAGAGGAAACACCCCCAAAGCGAATGCCGTAAAAGCTAAGACAGACAAGTGGGACCTCATCAAACTGAAAAGCTTTGGCATAGAAAAAGAAATCATTAGGAGAATAAAGAGACAATGCAGAAAAAGTGAGAGCATATTTGCAAATTATGCGCCTGACAAAGGTCTAACATCCAGGACTTACAAGGAGATCAAACAAAGTGATAGGAAAAAAAAAAAAAACCCATTAAAAAATGGGCAATAAATAAATAAACAAAAATTCTTAAAAAGTTAAAATAAAATTCCTTGACCAAAAGCTCCCCCATTAATTTTCCTTAACCTAACAATCACCCCTTTTGGTAAACATCATCTCTTTTTGAAATTACAGCAGGCAGACCTACGAAATTATCTCTAGAAAATTTTGAATTTATGAAATTAAAAGAGGACAGGTTATATTATTGCATTGACCTTATAGGAGAGCTAACCAAAAGCTGTAATTGAGTGCAAGTCTCTTTCCACGGGGGCTTACAGGAGATGAAGAACTCAAAGACCACAGACTTCAACCAGGAGATTTTGTCTATTGGAAACCACATCTTTTAGAGGATTCTCTACAACCAAGGTGGAAGGACTCTCATCAGATGCTCTTAACCTACCTCTATGCTGCTAAATTTAAAGGAATCGAATCCTAGATACATATCACTACTTAGATAAAGCCACTTCACCAACTTGGACTTCATCTCAAACTATTGATCTGAAACTGGAATTCTCCTAAACCAGCAAGGACAAGGGGAAGGTGACCTCTGAGGTAGACAGCTTTCCCAAGACACCAGACCAGGTCTGTATCTAAAGGAATGCTTAATATTAAAAACTGTTAATAGACAAAAAAAAATGTGGGCAAAGGACATGAACAGACACTTCTCAATAGAAGATATACAAGCAACCAATGGACACATGAAAAAAATGCTCAGCCTCACTAATCATCAGAGAAATGCAAATCAAAGCTACAGTGAAATACTACCTAGTTCCAGTAAGGATGACTATCATTAATAGTCACTGAAAAGCAGTGTGTTGATTCTTAAAAGAACTAAAACTCAACTTGACATATGATCCAGCAAACCTTCACCTGGGACTATACCTGAAGTCACATAAATTATTCTACAAAAAAGATACCTGTACACGCATGTTTATAGTTGCACTATTCACAATAACAAAAGCACGGAACCAACCCTATTGCCCATCAAAAGTGAACTGTATGAAGAAAATGCGGTACATATACATATACTCAGCCACAAAGAAGAACAAAATCATGCACTTCACAGCAAATTGGATGGATTTGGAGACTATCATACTAAGTGATCTATCACAGAAACAAAGAACTGAATACTGCATATTCTTACTCATAAGTGGGCCCTGAACAATAATCACATAAACACAGGGAGAAATTGGCAGTCACTGGGCACTGAAGGGGGAAAGGGAGAAAAGAGGGTGGGGGACATGTGACAACACAAAGCATACCGGGTCCACTACCAGGAGAAGGAGGACCAGTTGGAAGCCCAAACTTCACCTGCATGCAGGCTACCTGTGTAGCTAATTCTCACTTATACCCAACAGATCTATAATAATATAAAACAAAATAAAAATAAAAGTTAGGTTTTAACAATATTTTTGCTTTTCTGCATCATTTTTATATTAATGTATTTATCATGTATTTACAAAAGTACCAATCCATAGTGGATTGAGGAAAAAAATTGCTTTTACATTACAGATAATTTAAGAAGTGCAGATGTAAATCACAAAGTATAGTGCAGTTCTTTAAATGGATATTGGGAAACCCACACCTAGGTGTGTGTGTGTGTGTGTGTGTGTGTGTACACAAAGATGACTGGAGAATAGAAAAGAATAATAAGGCACAACTGCTTCCATATATATATGTAAAATCTAGCATTTCTAGTGTAATCCAAGCATGCAACATGCACAAACAAAACAACAAAGTAATTGCTAAACAGCATAGCAACCTAGACAAAATTATACTAACTAAAATAGACGGCATGATTAAATAATTAATGCCCATTTTTGAGGGATTAAATAAGGACCAATATATTATATTGATCAGTTGTGATATTGGAGTAGAACTTTTAAATTCCTTAAACTTAAGTTTATAAAAGTGGGACAATTCATTAAGTGATTCATTCGACCAATCTTTGTCAAGAACTCACTATGAGTCAAGCACTGTTCTATTGCTGAAAATATAGCAGTAAACAGACTACTATGGCTTTTGTCGTGGATTTATAATTTAGAATGGGAAAACAGTTTTTTTAAAAAAAAACATTACGATATTTGAGGCAGTGGTAAGTATCATGCTGAAAATTTAAGGAGGGTAGTTTTGCGTGCTATTTTACATAAAATTGTCAGAGAGAGTCTCTCTGATAAGAAAAGATTTGCACAGAGAACAAATGAGGAATTGGCTATGCTGATACTTAGGAAAAGAGTGTTCCAGAGAGATGGAATAACAAAGGCAAGGGACTTGAGATAGAAGCATGTTTGCTGTTTTTAAGAAATAGCATTAGGGTCAATGTAACTAGAGAAAAATGATTGAAGAGGAGGAGAAGGGTAAAAGATAAGATGATAAAAATAGTGAGAACACAGATCTGTAGGGCATTTTAAGACAAAATAGGGCTTTTATTGGCTCATACTTTTGTTTAAACTGAAAGCTATTGATGATTTTGAGTACAGATATCACATAACTTTACTTACATTTTAAGGATAGTTCTGTTTTTTTGAACATATTGGAAGGCAAGGGAAGAGGCAGGGAGACCAGTGAGGAGAATATGCAACAGTAAAGATTATGGATGATTATGGATGTATAAGAGCAGCTAGATAAAGATCAAAGTGCCAGCAATGATGAGTGGAAGATTTTTGCCACAATAAAATTTGTTCCTATAGTTTAGACCTGACTTATTTTTCCTGTTTTAGCTCCTATTACATCTGTTCCAATGAAAATAATAACAGAAACGTATTAATTGAGTAAATACTATGTTCCAGACATTTTCCTAAGCAATGAAGAGAAGAGATATGACATTTTTCATATAATGAGTTAGACTAATGTGTATGAGACTGTTCCTCTCTCATGAGATTGTGGTCTTTGTGAAGAGCCATGTCTTATTTATTTTTAAATCCTATAGTATATGGAATGGTGCCCTGGACATAGTATGCACTCAATAAATTTTTTTGTGTTTACTCATAAATATAGTCAGAAGTTTCACAAAATTTTCCACCCCGGAATATTAAAAAGAACAGTTGGTCATTGCAGTAAATGATATGAATCCAAAGAAATTCAAGATTGTCATTATAGTCCAATTTCACAAATTTTAATAATTGGCACAGAATTCCAGCTATTCATCAGTTTTTCCTCCTAATTAGCTCCCGTAGCACCATGTGCCCCTCCTTCATAGCTTAACTCAGTTACAATTTCATAATTATTTATGTGACATTTTATTCAATGTCTGGAGCCTCCACAAGATTATAAACTTTGTAGCCGGGCTCAGTGGCTCAGCCTGTAATCCCGCACTTTGGGAGGCTGAGGTGAGTGGATTGCCTGAGCCCGCGGGTTAGAGACCCACCTGGGCAACTTGGCGAGACCTCATCTCTACAATAAATAAAAAAAAAAAAATTAGCCGGGCGTGGTAGCGCGCGCCTGTAGTTCCAGCTACTTGGAAGGCTGAGGTGGAAGGATCACCAGAGCCCAGCAGGTCGAGGCTGCGGTGGCCGGGAGCGGCCTCTACACTCCAGTCTGGGTGACAGAGTGTGAGACTCCAACTTGGAAAAAAAAAAAAAGATTATAAACTTTGTGATAACAGAAACCAAAACTGTTTTCAACATTTTATCACCAACCCTAGCATCGAACCTGGCCTATACTAAACATTTGATATTTATTAACTAAATGAAAAAAGTAACAGTAATGAATCATTTCTATGTGCTAAAATCTCTTCCAAGTGTCTTACAAATATTAACTCATTTAGTCTTTACCACAACTTTATTAAGCAGATACTGTTATAATTTTCATTTTACTGAGTTAAATGAATTATTGCTTGATATACAAATTTTATTACCTTAAAAGAATTATTGAATATAATGATGATATTGCTAAGGAAGAGTTTATGGCCATAGCACAGTCAACTACTTCCCATACAGATACACACACACACACACTCACATACACACACCAAAGGTGATCTTTTATCCGAGCATAGCAAAAACTCCCAATTTATGCTGTCCCTTGGAAGAACTTACTGAATTGTTTGCCTTTCAACTAATCCTTTATTTCATCTATGTAATTATCAAGAAATGATCTGATGAGTTTATTCAAGCAATTAGCATATTTTATTAAATTAATAAAATTTGTTTAGCACAACTCCTTGATGTAGCCTAAGAAGATTTGAATCAAAATAAATACATGCTTATGATCAAATTTACAGGTCAAGGTCGCTTTTGATGATATCATAATTACCTATAAACTCAGCTCTTTTTTTCCTATTGTCAACGTAATACTTTATCCTTGGATATTCCTCTTATTCACATATTAATACACAATATTAATCTCATTGAATAATGTATTTAATTAGCTATCTATTAATTTTTTATAATGAGAATGACTTATAAGGTTCATTCTTAAATAAGTAGTTCATACTATGAAAATACATAGCTGTTTCAGTAAGTCAGTCTCACACCCATATCGCTGAACAGCGTTGTAATTAAAGTACAATGTGGCATTTTTAGGTCAGACTATGACATTTGTCAACACAAAACTATGTTTTTAAATTTGAACTACATAACTAGAGGGAAAAAAAGGAAATAGGTTGTTTTCCTTTTACTTCTTATAGATAGACCATTTTCATCATTATTTCATATTCCTAAAAATTGACATGCTGAATCTATAACTCAATGCTACAAAAATAAATTAAATAAAAATTTTCAGGCATTTTAAAGTCTGCTAGTAGTTAGTGTTAGAATATTATTGTTGTTGCCTTGACTGTATAATCACTGCCTATTTTGTTTCTTGCAACTTGAAGTAACAGTACTCCGGTTCACAGAGGTTATGTATGAGGTTTTTTTTTTTTTTTTTGGTTTTTTTTTTTACCTGCTTTCCCACCAGTTCTTTTGTTATCATCACAGCTGTGTCCACCTCAAGTCAGTAATTTGGAGATACTAGAAGGCAGATTTTATGTTTATCTTAGCCGAAGGTACCGTGTTTCTTACTACCTCTTGGATCTTCCATGTAGGCCTGTCCAATGACAAAACATACAGCCTTGGGGATTAGTATCAGTTCAATTGACATGCTTAAGCAGAGGCTGAATTTGTGAACAAACATCTATTTGACCTTTGTATTGCATAATTTTGTACTGGATGCAAGTTTAATTTAGATGATTTGTAAGATTGCAGCAATTTTATGAATTATTATTTTAAAGTTTTCCAGAAGAACAGAGTTATAAAATATGGCTGCCAATGAGTATTGTTTTTGAATAGTTATTTCTAACAGTGTCCTGACCTTTCAAAATAAGTAGCAACTTATTATTTGAACAGGATAGGCAATTCTCCCTCATGTTATGGTTCAAGAACATATAGATAATTTTTTCAAAGCACAGAAGATATAGAATGAATGTCTGGATTTGCCTGAAAATAATATTTGGAATAGATTTCACTAACCCATCTTCTGCCCCAATGCTAGCCAAACTTCCTTTGTGGAGACATGAAAGAAATAGCATCCAGAATATGGCTAAGGTTACCAAATATGGAAATTCAAAACATATTTAAATAAATATGTTTGTTCATTATGTGTCATCTTTAGATGCATATAATATATCAAACCAAAACCTTCCATTTGAACTTAAAGTAAAGAATATAAGAGAAATATCTTTCTACATACTTACGGCATTCCTTTCTTTAGAAGTCTTTTAACTATGTGAAACAATTAATTTTTCTTATGTCCACAAAAACCTTTTTTAATCCTATAAAATGTTGATTATCCTCAAAATAAACAAAGTACTTGACCAATGACACCACTGAATTTGATAAATTATTTCACAGGTATCAAATTCCAAACTATTGCTTTATCCTTTTAAAAACCAATTAAGGCATTACATAAAGGAAATGTAAGAGTCCCTGAGATTGAAAGGAATTATTGTATTATTAAGGGAAAATTAACATATAAGCATTTTATAATTTTATTTTTCTACTTTTTAATTCTTTGTTCTAGCTTCTCTTTCATTACTTTCAATTAAAATATGTGACAACATGCCCAAGAGATTCCATAGCTATGAATTACAGTAAACAAAAGAAACAAACAATAAAACCCCACTTATTCAAAACACATTATACTTCGGTTTTGAAATACTAAGTTGCCAACTATATTTACACAAAAATAAGGTTTTAGCTTGGTATATAGTTTTGGAGGTTTAAATTATAAGGCCACATTTGCTTCTGTTCTTATAATTTGATGAGGATTTAACATGTGTTGTTTGTTTATGAGGGTCAACTCTTTTTCATTTGACGTTCACACATTTCTTGGGTTTTAAGAATAGTAAGTCCTCATGAAGATTTGAAATAAATTCAGTTATCCTAGATTTATACTAGTAATATCTTTGTATAAGTAGAAGAGTTCATTAAAATGTATATGTTGATTAAATTTTTTGTTATACACTCTTCAAAATATACTAAGTATAAAATTGATAATCTAGCATAATATCAACCTGAGTAGAAAATTTTTTTAAAGTCATGATTGTGTTATGTTTAGCCACACAGGAGTGTGTGTATCACAAGGGAAATGAGATCAGTCTACATGGACATTTCAAGCAAAGTCTACAATTATTCAGTGGCCAATGTGATATTTAGTTTTCCTGTGCTTGAATTTAACTAGCTAAACATATCTTCTGACAAATTGTTTCAGTCCCCTGGCTTCATATGCTTCAAGTTAACATCTTTCCACTTTAGATGACACTATGAGTTTTATATCTCAAAATGTCATAATCTCCCAATATATCTGGAGTGTTAAAATAAATTACATCAATGACCCATAATTCAGTTTTACAATTCTCTTTTATTTAAAAAGATAGTAATGGATTAATTAACTGAGTATCTGAATAGGATTGAACAAAAGATCAAACAGTGGAAAGCAACATTATATGAACTTTTGAGGTATTAATTATATCATGAATGAAATGTTTCATTTAAATATCTCTTCATATGAATGTGACTTTAGTATCTTTCCCATCCCTAACTCGTGGATTGAGTTATGTTCCACTCAGTTTATTCTCACTAACTACCCCATTTTCTGAAGTGATTGATGTTCTATTGATGATTGCTTGCAGTGTCTGCTACATTTAAAAATAAATACATATTCCACTCATCAAAATAATAATATGGCAACTGAAAGGCACATAACAGCAACATAACCTGCAGTTGGACTTGAAACAAATGCTTGCTAGAGTAATTCTGCTGAATAACTGAATAATCAAATTGAATCAGCCACTTGGAATTGTATTTTAAAAGTTTGATGTTTGAATTATTTTCATTTTTCATTTAAGTTGTTTTTATGGCATCAACCAATCGAAAGGTAATGCACAACCAAAAGAAAATATTTAGGCTAAAGGGAATATATACAGAAAGTCGGAATTATCTGGGAAAATTTCTGCCATTCTCACATCTGTAAACACAATTATGAAAATCAGTAAGTTCCAACCTGTTTAGTATAATGTCAACTTTTACCAGTTGCTTTTCTAATGCTTTTCTAAAAAAAATTTACTAGTCTGTTAAAAAATGTATTTAAAGTATTGTCAATAGATTATTCAATAAGTACGTTTTTAAAGATTATTTTAATACATAAATAGGTTAGGCATGTAGTCATATTCATCTGTGTCATAATATGCAAAATGATGCTGTAATATAGTAATTTAATAGCTGGAAAGTTAAAATTCAAGTGCAGACTAGCAAACACAATTTGATAAGAAACTTTGCTTACATTATTTGAATAATGACTTCAAATGATTTAGAATAAAATAGTTTTCCTCTTGTTTATTCAATACCACTTGGAATATACAAATTTAGATAAAGTTATAAATGACTCTATGACTACATATATAAGGACAAAAATTTTCATTTTTTGATGCCATACAAGCACTTTGTTGTTACTTAGAGTTGAAAAACATAGCAAATTTATCTTTCAAATTAATTACGTAATACTAGTAGCCTTATACAGGGATGAAAGTATAAACAAAATTGACTGTGTCATTGTTTCAGTGCTTCCATGTTTTGAAAGTAATTCAAGGCAAAAGAATAAAATATCTCAAAGCCAACTAACACCTGCACAGAAAAAAGGCAATAGAAAAGTTACATAAAATACAAATAACTTCTACTTAAAAGCATTAGAAAACTACTGAAGAAACAATGTTCAGAAAGGTCAGGATTCTAAAGAGAGGAGAATTATTGAGAGGGTAGTCCACAATCTGCAGATGCTTTTACCACAGGAGGATATTGCCATTAATAGACTGAGAGCAACAGGCTCAAAATCCAGTCTCTGCTCCCAAGCACAAAGTTGTTGCTGAGAAGCAAAGATACAAAGTATCTGTCAGGATCCAGAAACTGAAGAGAAAATTGAAGGCTTTAAGGCACAAAATCTCAGTAAGAAGGGCTTAACAGAAAACTGGGCTTTGCATACACATGAGTTTATCTTCAAGAAATTTGCCAAATTCTGAAGGTACTAGCAGCATGGTGCTAAAATGCTAAGCTGAAGTCATTTGTACAATGGTGTAAATTTTTCGGCAATTTATTTTGCTTAGAAGAGGAAAAGGAAAGCTCAGGACCATTCAGGTAAAGGTATTCCAAATGCCATACCAGGTTCTCAGTTCCAAGGTCTAGACTCTAGTCATACTAGTTAGAAGTCTACATCTTGGCATCAGTGTCCAACCAGAAGTCTACCAAGCGTCACCAAAAGTTCAATGAAGCTCTTATTTAAATCAGTGCATATTTAAACTAAAGAGAACAAGCTCCATTCTCTCTGCTTAGCAGAAAAAATTGGAAACCATGTGTGCAGGAAAATAATAGCACCTGGAATTTCTAAAATTTTCTTATAGCTAATAATGAGGAGGAAATAATCACAACAATTATAGTCCTTCTTGTAACTGGTCACATGGTCATGGCTAGTATTTGTCACTACCTTCTTCTGTAATATATTGTGTATTCCATTTGCTTTCAGGAAGCACCTCAGCTGGTTGTCCTTGTATACCTGGCAGTGTAACAAAATCTTCATTCCAGAAGGACCTGGGCCAATTGTAGTCCTGCTTGAATTGGGTTATTGTACTACCCATTAATCTAAATAACAGGGCACAGTAAAGATAAAAGACATCTTAAGGGATCTCCTGCATTCCACACATACCCTTCATCACCTCTTTTGTAGGGTAGTAATCCAATTTTGTCATGATAGTTGAGGTCAATCACCCTAGACAACAACCTGACTCCTTTCTTAGCCTGTTCACTCAAAGGCATGAGAAGGCCAGCGTGATCAAGTGTCTGTCTTAACACCAAGTTCCATGAAATCGTTATTGTGTCTTCTGGTGGGAGCACTTCTCTTTCTGGACCTAATACTTCTAGGCCAGCAGAACATAAAGCCACAGAAACAGAAAGCAAAAATTTTGCTTGTGTGTCACTAGGGATAATAATGAGTGGTACCACTCCAATTTCTACCTGGACTCCAAAATCCTGTTGATCAGATAAACGGCACTATGTATTGGACACTGATTTAATTGAATTAGATTCAATTCCATTGAAAGGAAATTCTCCCAGTCGGCAGCTATAATGAAAATATCATAGACTGGATAGTTGGTTTAAACAAATCTTTACTCATAGTTCCAGTAGTTCTGAAATTAGGTTTCTAGTATGGTCTGGTTCTGGTAAAGGCTCTCTTCCAAGTGTGCAGATGACTTTTTTCTTACTGTCTTCACATGGTGGAGAGCAAAGATCAGAAAAACAAGCTGTGGTTTCTCTTCATATTTGGGCACGAATTCCATTTGTCTTGGTTCATTTTGGCTGCTATAACAAAATATCTTAGACTGACTCATTTATAAATAACAGAATTTATTTCTCACAGTTTTAGAGGCTGGGAAGTTCAAGATTATGACAATGACAAATTTAGTGATAAGGGCTTATTCCTTTTTTCTTATTATAAAGATGTGGGGTACAATTCAGGGTTAGGTATACAAATGTTGATAATTCAGGTACCATTGTTGATGAGGTATGTCCCTCCCTCCCCAGCAGTTTCCCTCAGCTGCCAATCCCACTCCCCTTCCCCTGACAGTTTTCCACTACTCCCAATCCCTTTCTTATAGTATTATAATAATTGTTCAAGGTCCGCTTTTGAGTGAAAATATATGGTACTCTGTTCTTTGTTTCTGTGATAGATCACTGAGTATGGTCTACTCTAAATCCATCCAAGTTGCTGTGAAGTCCATATGTTTGTCGTTCTTTATGGCTGCATAATATTCTATTGTGTATATGTACCAAATTTTTTTTTATTCAGTCAGCTTCAATGGGCAACATGGTTGGTTCCATGTTTTCACTATTGTGAATAGAGCTAAAACAAACATACACATGCAGGTATATTTTTTGTAGAATGATTTGAGTTTCTCCAGATATATTCCCAATAGGGGAATTGCTGGGTCATATGGAAGGTCAATTTCTATTTCTTTCAGAAATCACCACACTGTCTTCCAAAGAGGTTGCACAAGTTTGCCTTCCCACCAGCAGTGTAGAAGTATTCCTTTTTCTCTGCATCCTCGTTAGCATCTGTTGTTTGTTTTATTAATGATGGCCATTCTTACTGGGGTTAGGTAGTATCTCAATGTGGTTTTGATTTGCATTTCTCTGATGATGAGTGAGGCTGAGCACTTTTTCATGTTTCTGTTGGCTGGGGGCGCTTATTCCTTACAGATGGCACACACTTACCGTGTTTTCGTAAGGTGGGAAGGTCAGAAGGAACAAGAGTGCCATCTTCAACCTCTTTTCTAAGAGCACATTCCATTTATGAGGATGGAACTCTCACATCCTAAAAGGCCCCACCTCTTAATGTTATCATATTAAATACTAGGTTTCAGCATATGAATTTTGGGGGAACATTAACATTCAGATCACAGCACCATTCATGGGGGCTCCACTCGCATTACCTAATAATTTCCAAAAGTCCCACCTCCTAATATCATCACATTAGGTCTTATGATTTCGACATATTAATTTTAGCGGGGATACAAATATTCAGTCTATAACACATGATGTCAAAAGTTGTGATAGTAGAAAGTTAGTGTCTGGGAAAAGACATAAGAGTGATTCTAGGCACAGGTAATCTTGTTTTATTATCTTATTTCTCTTCTGGTTACATATACATAGTCATTTTAAGAAAATTCTTCTAATTTAACACTTATGATTTGTGTACTTTTATAAATAGATATTATAGTTTAGTAAAAGTTTTCCTCAAAGAATATTTCCAAGGGGAAGAACTTCTGAAGCAAAACACAACAACCTTGGCATACTGATATAAGCCATTGCATTAACTGATATTTGCACACACACATAAAAACATATTGACATGTGTAGATGAAGACTGGCATAATCAATGATTGTGTCATATATTTGTGTTCATATATGATTTCAAATGTCCTGTTTTCTCAATCATATTTTTGGGCTAGGAAATATACACAAAAATGGTAATTGTGTGGGCTACAATGGTGCTGAAGTCTAATCAATTCTACAGAAATTACAAGCCACCAAAGAATCCAGATCTTTCAACACAGTAACTGAAATTTAAGAAATTAAGTTTTCCCTATCACTTAGAGATTCTTGATCTTTCTGTTTAATATCTCGAACAAGCTTATCTATTATCAGGAACTGGAACAAAGGACTTGATAACTAAATATAAGAAAATTAATCCTGTTTTCAGACAACCTTTTTACTGTTGGAATTTGTAAATAATGTATAATACATAATTGTTGGGACATTAGAGATTAAATGTTACAAATATTAACTTTCTAATAAGGTCACAATAAATCTTGAATAAAAATTGTTAAACCAGTTGTTGATTATTTAAAAGAAAAACACATAGAAAGAAATATATATACATTAAACTTGAAATTAGAAAATGCAATACAGTTATAAAACCCAGGCAATAAAAGACTTAAAGTTGCTTTTTAGAACAAAAGTTGAAAGCACGAATTCTATAATAAAGATGAATTTTATTTCTATCTGTTAAAAACTTTGGTTCCAGATATCAATTACTAATTTTTGAAATATGAAAAAGAAACTTACACAAATATAGTACATTATATATCCAGATGATGTAAATGACAAATCATTTAATAAAATGATTAATGTATAAAAATTAGGAGGAATCCAGAATCATACATACACATACACATTCACACACACATTATTTTTATTTTTTATTTATTTATTTATTTTTTGAGTTGGAGTCTCACTCGGTTGCCCAGACTGGAGGGCAGTGGCCGCTCCCGGCCACCGCAGCCTCGCCTGCTGGGCTTCGGTGATCCTTCCGCCTCAGCCTTCCAAGTAGCCGGAATTAAAGGCATGCGCTACCATGCCCGGCTGATTTTTTGATTTATTGTAGAGATGAGGTCTCGCTGCCCAGGCGGGTCTCGAACCCGCGGGCTCAGGCAATCCACTTACCTCAGCCTCCCAAAGGCGTGGGATTACAGGCTGAGCCACCGAGCCCAGCTCATACACACATTATTATACACACTGATTATCTCACTAATATAGTAGGGAGGCCATCTGAAAAAGTAACACAAATTTTCAATGCTATAATCAATAAAAAGGAACTAAAATAAGAATATTTAAAATTAGTCACATACCTTACTCTCTATGACAGGAAGCAGACTGATTCCTAAGGGAAGAAGCAGGATCAAGAGAAATCATACTTTTTTGGGGGGAGAAAACCATGATCCCTGTGAGGAAAACATACACACATGCACCCCTCCCCGCCACAAACATATCACATATTGCACACATATGGCAGAGAATCAGAGTTTGCTTCAAATCAAATTTTTATGGCCTGTTGAAATTCAATTCTTCCAGTAGAACATTGTTCTAATTTGAAAGACCTACATTCTACAACAATGGGGTATTTGATTTTCTGCTCATAAAATCTACTCTACATCCAGCAGATGATAAAACTCCTTTTGAATAAGTGATTCAGCATTTATATCAGTTGCTATGATCTGAATGTTTGTATATACCCCTCAATAGTTCATATTTTAAAAGCTGATTTCCAATGTGAGAATATTTGAAGTGGGGCTTTTGGGAGGTTGTTTGGTTAAGGGTACAGTCCTCATAAATGGGATCGATGTCCTTATAACAGAGGCCCCAGAGAAATTACTTGTCCCTTCTGCCATATAAGAACATAATGAGGAAACTACTGCCTATGAACGAGGAAGTAGCCCTCACAGACACAAAATCTGTTGACACATTGATCTTAAACTTCTCAGTGTTCAGAAGTGTAAGAAATAAGTTATTGTTCATTATAAAACAACTAGTAGTTTGTTATAAAAGTGTGAATGAACTAAGTCACCAACGCATTAGTAAAGATTCATCAAAGTAATTCAAACAGTGATTCAGGAAATATCGTGTTCAAAATTATTAAAGGACATCTAGATGATAATTTGGCAGAGTTGACTTAAATGCATCCACATACCACCAAGAATCTATGTAGGAGATCTGAATAATTGTTAGTAAAGTTGAGTTCACTAAAACTTTTAGTGTCTAGTATATACCAAGCACTGATATAAACATCAGGGCTACAAAGTTGGATAAGACATATCCCTTACCTTCACATTTTTGTAGCCTTGTAAGAGAAATACATACAAACAGATAATCCTAATTTAGATCATATTCATATTATATAGACACGTAATATTATCATGTGGCTCCAAAAATAAGATAGTAATAAGAGACTTTCATTACATTTTGCAAATAGAAAATCAGTGGTAACCTCAGTGAAATCAGTTTCTGCCATTCCTAAGGATAAGATACACATTATACTGGGTTGAGAAAGGCAAGAACAACAAGAAAATGAAGACAGAAAGCTCTGACTTTTGATAAAATAGCTTTAATATAAAATGAAAGAAAGATTAAGGCAAGAGCTAGACAGAATGAAAAATTAAGGTAAAGTGTGTGTGCATGTGTATTAGAACAAGTGCCATCTGGAAGTATTTATAAATGTGGAAGGAAAGAATGAATAGGGAGAAAGAAGCTTAAGGAGAGAAAGGGAATGAAGAATTATCTCTGTGGAAGGGGGCAGGATGAAGAGGACAGAACAAGAGATTATGTAAAAGACGAAGGACTTCTCTACAGAGTGATTAGGTTTAGAATGGAGTGTTTTTTCCTCTTGTTTAGAATGTTTTTGTCCAAACTTTTTCTACTGGGTAAATACCTCTCCTCCTGTCAAAACGCTTCTCACTTGTCATCTCTATGAAATTTTTTTTCTGTTATCTTTTAGTTACAAAAAACGTCTTTCAATTGTTACCCCACTCAATTCTTACATATATAATCATAATATGTTTACTACTCTTGATTTCTTTTTTTGTTCACTGTATGCAACTAGCCCAATATTGTAAGTTCCTTGAAGTCAGATAGACTGTTTCATCTCTATTATCAGATCCTAGTATTGTGTCAGGCTCATGCACTGCATTAAATAAATATGTGGTAAATAAATGAGAAAATCATTGGCTATTGAAAAGTCTGTAAGTCAGGAGGTAGAGATGATGTTGTAAAGAATTTACTGAAATTTACAAAACTAAAGGCAATCCATTCTCAATTGTAAAAGTAAACAACCATAACAGCATAATATTTAAAAATATTCCTCAAGTGAAATAGAAAAATTTTTTAGAATCCACTAAAATATTAATAAAATGTCAATAATTGGAATATTATTTATCAAGATCTATGAAATCTGACATAAATTGTACTCCAAAAATCCATAATTTTGAATTATTTCATATTTGAAAAAAACAAAGAATGAAAAATAAAACATAAGCATTTAACTCAAAGTGTTGGAAAAACTTAAAGAAATAAAATTAATGATGAAGGGATTGATAAACATAAAAGGATCTAAAACTCTCTTAAAAAGCCACATATCACAGTGACTCTCCTAGAGGAAAGATGCACATTTCTCCGTGTGTTATGAAAACCAAACAAAACAAAAAACCACTGGACAAATAAGACCACAGATTTGGCTATAATTTTTAAATATACAAATACTTTTAAATATTAAGAGTTATTAATATTTTCAAACACTAAATTAAACATTATTTAAATGTTTTATAATGTATAAGGTATTATAAATGATGTGAATCTGTCTATACTACAACATTTTAAATTTGTATAATTGCCTACTCTATACTATGAAAATGCATTATCATTTATCTTTTATAAGAATTTCATTATTGTAGGGCATTCAGGCCCTAAAGGCACAGACTCACATCCCTAAAGCCAAAAATCTTTTGGTGTAGATGAATTCTTAAGTCAGTTAGCTTATGGATCATCCACTTTGCCCCTTTGCCTCTTTCAAGAAGCGTATTGGGGAATGACAAGTAAAAGGAGCCCGTAGTTTGTTACTCACAACTTGAGAAGTATTCTGAACTTTTATAGGTAATAGTACGGGCATTTGCAAATTACTTGAACTTAGTACCCTTAGCTGTAAAATTGGGCTAATAATGCCTCAAACCTCCTCAATGCTTGTTGTAAGCATTAATTTAGTTAATGACCATAACATACTTAGAACACTGAATCACAGTAGGTACCATATATGGATTTCCTATCATTATAATTTTGGTTATTTTCTGAAATATTATTTGAACATTTATTTTCTGTTTTCACAACATAAAATTGCTAAGCACTTAACTATATTCTGAAATTTAACAAATTTTAAGATGAAATATTCTAACAGGTCCAAATACATTGATCTCAATGTTATTTATAATAATAAATAATTAAAAACCACTTTAATTCAAAACAACGGGAAGTTATGTAAATTATAGCAAATTCATGCAATGCAGTATTAATCAACAATTGTAAGTGTTCTTCTGAAAGGTATGAAAGAATATAATATTTTTAATGCCTTGTCTTTAAAGGAAAAAAGCAGAAAGCAAAGCTATACATGCTATATGACTACATATATGAAAATACAAACATACTAAAAGAAAAATAGCTTCGTTAATAGAATTAGGGATACCTTTTGAGTTTTCTCTATTGGCTACATTTTATATTTCTGGATAAAAAAATTACTTACTCTTTCACAAAATTGTATGAAAATATGCACATATGGAGCAACCAGAACTTCTTTCCATTGCTGATGGGAATACAATGCAGCACAGCCACTTTGGAAGAGAGTTTGGCATTTTTATAGAAAACTAAACATATTCTTACCATATAATCAAGTGATCTCACTTATTGATACTTATACAAATGAGTTGAAAGTATATGTCCACCCAAAAACCTGAAAACATAAAAGAAATGGAGAGATTGGTGACAGAGTACAGCCTTTTAATTTGAAGAAGTTCTGAAGATGTAATATACATCATGATGACTATAATTAATAATGCTGTATTTTTTACTTATCATTTGCTAAGAGAGTAGATCTTAAATGCCTCCCCCCGCCTCCCTGCCTCACACAAGGAATAGCTATGTGTGGTGATGAATGTGTTGACGAATTTGATTTTGGTAGTCATGACAATCATATATATCTAATCATCATACTGTACAATTTGAATAAATACAACTTTTTTTTGAAAACAGGATTTATTGAGAAGACAGAAAAGCTCCCAGAGTGGTAGAGGCCCTGAGGGGTTTGCCCCAATACAACTTTTATTTGCCATTTATACCTCAAAAAAACTGGACAAAAACCTTCACAGAAATGTTTATAGCAGCTTTTTTTTCAAAATTGTCAGCCTTTGGAAGCAATCAAGTTATCCTTCAATAGATGAATATATAAACAAACTGTGGAACATTCATACAATGAAATATTTTAGTGCTTTTTAAAAAAAGATGAGCTATGAAGCCATGAAAAGACATGGAGCAACTGTAAATGCATATTGCTAAGTGAAAGAATCTTATCTGAAAAGGCCACTGAGAGTTGAAATGGGAGCCAATCTTCCTAGCACAGCTCTAGAATACCAGACACTCAGAACTGGAAGGTGTATGGGTGGTAGTAACAAAAGAGATGAATATTTAAAGGAATGTAAAAAGAATGACTGCATCTGACAGCAGTGGCCACTTTCCATTCCTGTTCATATAGCAGTATCCCAGTGCTTACTACCAAAAGAGTGTTCTCTAAATAAATACTATGTTAAGCCTGGAAGAGATAAGTTTCTCAGAAGGTTTTTACTACAACAGATTGTATTTTAATTCATTGTGACAGGATAAGGAAAAGGGTGAGTTTGTTATTATCCAATTCTCCATTGCACAGAAAAACAAAGTCTAGAAGGATACGATACTTACTCAATTAAACAGAACTATTCTCTTTCAGACAAGGAAGAAAACTATCAGGGAAACAATCTAGTCTACAAATAGCCCTTATTTTTACAAGGTTAACACATATTTGGAAAAAAACACAATTATACAACATAAAAAGATCAGGAAGATCAACTTGAATATTTTATACTAGAGGAAATATATATAACTTAAGGAAGAGAAAAGAAACAAAAGTTATAATTAGACTCCTCAGGTATATTTTGGATAATACCAATTTCATAAATAAAAAGGGTAAGATGTTTCATAAAGGCAACTAAGATAGCTAATGAGAATTTATAGAAATTAGACATCACTAATTTAAAAGGGGGATTCTTAGAAGGGATAAAACAGTCAAGTTTATCTCTTAGATGAAACAAAAAAGTATATATCGTATAAAATAGAGTAAAAATACAAAAAGATAGCATACTGAAGAAATTTGAATAATAGATATTTCAAAAAGAAAGAACGGAGAGGAAGTTACCAAGAGAAAATAAATATTATTCATAAATAAAGCTATGAGTGAATCTTTAGAGTCTAGATTGAACCGATACACCACACATCAAGCAAGACATAGCTATTAACTCAACCAGTATTTACTTAGTGCCTACTAAGGACAGGCCTACTTCTAGGTGCTGTGAATACAACAGTGAACAAAATCTTTCTGTACTTATGGAACTTACATTCTAGTTGTGGGAAGCAGACAGAAAATGAAAGTGAAATATGCAGTATGTCAGATGTTGATGACGGTAAAGACCAGAGAA
The DNA here is from genome assembly GCA_027257055.1 of Cephalopachus bancanus. NCBI lineage: Eukaryota > Metazoa > Chordata > Mammalia > Primates > Tarsiidae > Cephalopachus > Cephalopachus bancanus. The sequence continues at coordinate 691,289 of JAPVLO010000563.1, forward strand.
AACAATAAAAAATAGAAAGTGCTGGGGAAGTTGTTATTTGTAAATAGGATAGCTAGGGAAAGTCTCCTTAATAAGGTAACATGCAATCAGAAATTTAAAGAATTTAAGAGACCGAGTTATGCAAACACCTAGAAAAGAATATTCCAGGCAGTAGAAGCAGCATATGTTCGGACCTTGAGGTGGGAACATGTTTAGTGTAGACAAGTAATAGAACAGAGGCCAATATGTCTGGAACACAATGAGCAAAAGGAAGATGAGGACATGGAGAAAAGGCTTTGTAAGCCAAAGTAAGCATTTTGGACTTTCCTTTACAAGGAATGCGAAGTCTGGTGAGTTTTGAGGGTAGTCCTAGTGACGTGATCTGATTTATATTTTTAAGGAATCTCTCTGGGCTCTTTAATGAGAATGCTCTACAGCAAAAGGAAAACAGAAACAGAGGGCTCTACTGTAAGAGAAAAGGTTGAATGAATTATAGATGAAAACATATTCTTTTACTTCAGCAACAATATCTAAGAAGTTATTTATAAAGCCATGCTCACAACTACTGCAAGAAGTCAGTGGCACTAAACACTAAGTTTAAAAATATTCTTTCATATTCCCATCTATAAGTGTCTCTTTGTCTATTGGAAACAGAAACCATTTATGAGCATTTTTATTATGGCATCAACTGCCCTTTTCACACTTTAAAACTTATTGAGCAATAATATTATATTTATTTGTAAGATAGAACAAATAACTCAAATTACTGGGCCAATAGGTTATATCAATATTTATGACAGTGGTATATCTAATTTTGGCTTTTTAAAAGGAAGCTGTATGGTTTTCAAAAGCATAAAGGCACTTTCTTAATTAAAATTAACACTATGACACTGAAGCCATAAATGAACATTTATTTTTTAATGAAACAAAGACCTATGCATCTCTTTTTCTCCTGGGAGAATTTTATATTCAATGAGCTCTTTGATTAGTCCTCACAATTCTTAAGAGATTAGAAAAAATATGAATTTAGTAAAGGGAATTTAAAAAAGAGTCACAGAACCAATTAACCCCATAAGAGTTCATCTTAAGTATATCTTCAATGCCATTGTTTTTCTTCCAATAATCACATCTACGCTTTTTAAATCAAGGTGAAACCCACATAACATAAAATTAACCATTTTAAGGTGTAAAATTCAGTGGTATTTAAGGTGCAAAATTCAGTACATTCCCAATGCTGTAAGACCACCGCCTCTATCTAGTTCTAAAAAAAATTATCACCCTAAATAGACTCTCTACATCATAAGCAGTCATACCCCCAACCCCTGACCACCACCAATCTGCTTTCTATCTCTGTCTCTTTGATTTGTTTATCCTAGATATTTCATATAAATAAAGTCATTTAATATGTAACCTCATGTGTCTAACTTTTTCCATTTAGCACAAATTTTTCAAGATCCATTTGTGTTATAGAATATATCAGTACTTAATTTTAATGACTATAGAACATTCTATTGTGTGAATGTACAATATTTTACTTCTCCATTTATCAATTAATGAACATCTGGATTGTTTTCACCCTTTGTCTATCGTGAACAGTGCTGCTTTGAATACTCATGTAATGGGATTTGTTTGAATACCTGATTTCTTTTTGTTTGGGTATATACATAAAAGAGGAATTACTAGGTATTATGGTAATTCCGTGTTTAGCTTTTTTGAGAAACCTGTTTAGTGATTTTGAGTCCTCACTACACTGCCAACATGTAAAGCTATGTAATATATCTAGTTTTTCATATTCATTGTTCAATTTTTCCAATCCCTTACATGTGAATTGAAAACCCAATTTGATACTGTTGGCATCCTAATGAAATTACTGAAACCCATTGCTAAGAAGACAATTAAGTATGCTGTTTTCTTGTATAACTCAATGAACCCACATCTCATCTTTTGAAATTAATAGCCTTTTTTTAGGTGATCAAGGTATAAATAATGAGTCTAACCAATTTAATAGCTGAATTGATAACTATTCATTTATGTAAAATTTATTTAAATGATTCTTTATTCAATAAATAAGCAATATTTGAGATAATTTGTTGGAAATATTGAAGCAAAACAAATTAATATACTATTTGACTTCAAAGGAATCACCGTCAACTAACAAGTGCATTCAGTGAAATTTTATTCCTGCTAGGATATGGTTGAAAACTGAAAGGAGAGAATGACAATCTTTATTGGTAAATTGAGAGGACTGGTCAGGAAAGTCTTCACAAATGAAGAAATTCTTAAAGTCAAACTTGAAAGATAAGAAAATATTCCAAGGCTGTTAGTGGATTACAGGGTGTTTTAGATATGGCAAACTTCATACCCAAAGGCATGGAGGCTCCATGTGGACAGAGCTGAATATACTACATGGGGCATACATAAAGGAAATTTCTTATTAATTCATTATTAATAATTAAAGGTGATCTCATTTACTTTAGAGTATATGGTCTTAAGGGGAAGCTGTTTTTCTGCTTAGAATTATAAAATAAACATTTTTCCAACTCACTATTACTGGTGGGAGTAATTATCTCATCCTTTCTGAAAAGTAATTTGCCAGTATATATCAAGAGATTTTAAAAATATTCCTATGCTTTTTTACAGTAATTATACTTCCAGGAATGTTTAGAGATGTGAACAAAGATTTATTCGTAACAGCCACATACACACACAATTTATGCATATAATGTTAATTATTTTATTATAGTAAGCATTTTGAAACAATTAATCTATTCAACTATAGGAGACTGATAAGAAAACTTCTTTTACACAGTGAGGCAGACTGTGTTTTTTCAGAATATTTAGGTAGATCAAGAAGTCTTTACAAGAAAGTGTTATCTGGAAAGGCATAATCAAAATCTCACAGAATTTTTCTCTCTTTGAATCTTTATGTTTGTTGGCATACGCTCAAAGATGTATGTGAAAAATATGCATACTTTGTTTCCGATGCTGATGTAACCTAGAAGAAAATTCACGAATGATATTAACATTGTTAGTCACTGAGTGAAAAGACAATGAGCAATTTTGTATTCTTTAGTCTCTAAATTCTATAATGAATATACATTACTTGTGGAATGAGCATAAAGTTTATTTAAAGAGTAAAATCATCTAATTTTAAAGTAGAATAAAGAAGACTTGAAACTGATTTGAAAGCTTAATTCCAGTAACATACATAAGTTGTGTAGCTGTAGGTACAAAGTTTCTACATACCAATAAAGGTTAAACCCTTAAAGGTTTAGTAAAGTAAACCAAAAATTCCTGATATATCTACCTATTTTTTTAATTTTGCTTTACACAGTGTCAGAACAGTTGTATTGTTTCAGTTGTTTGCCTATTGTTGCCAGAACAATGAATCAATAAAATGTTTTGTGTTTTATTTTTAAGCAATGTGTTTTGATAATATGGCACATCTGTAGGCAAACACTTGTTTTCAGTGTTTTGATTTTTAACTGTTAATTGATGATAATGACAATGAAAATGTAAAAGCAAATGTCAATATGAAGCAAAACGTATATCTGTATAAGATAAATAAATAAATAAATATATATATATGTGTGTGTATATATATATGAATAGAAAAGAAGAAATAGAAAAGGTCAGGTCACTAGAGTAACCACTTCAATATGTCAGATTCCTTGTTGAGAAAAAATATGGTAATTTCCACTGCTAATACCTATTTTCAGAAACATATGAGGGGAAATTAAAAAAAAATTGGTATTATCTTTTGGAGAGTGGGCATCTTGTTGGACACTTAGAATTTGTTCTTCTGGATCAGTCAAGCAAAGTTTTTTTTGTTTTTTGTTTTTTTGTTTTCTTTTTGTTTTTGAGTTGGAGTCTCACTCTGTCACCCAGACTGGAGTGCAGTGGCTGCTCCCGGCCACCGCAGCCTCGACCTGCTGGGCTCCGGCGATCCTTCCGCCCCAGCCTTCCAAGTAGCCGGAATTACAGGCATGCACTACCATGCCCGGCTGATTTTTTGATTTATTGTAGAGATGAGGTCTCGCTGCCCAGGCGGGTCTCGAACCCGCGGGCTCAGGCAATCCACTCACCTCAGCCTCCCAAAGGCGCGGGATTACAGGCTGAGCCACCGAGCCCGGCTCAAGCAAAGTTTTTCTCAGAAAGTTTTGAGAAGGTTGCCTCCCAAGTTGTGGCAAACAGGTGATTGTTTCTTCCACCATGACAATGCATCTAACCACACTCGGCTGAGTGTTCAGCAGTTTTTGATCAAAAACGGCATTACTATCCTGCGCCTTTGGGAGGCTGAGGTGAGTGGATTGCCTGAGCCCGCGAGTTCGAGACCCGCCTGGGCAGGCGAGACCTCATCTCTACAATAAATAATAATAAAAAAAAAATTAGCCAGGCGTGGGAGCGCGCGCCTGTAGTTCCAGCTACTTGGAAGGCTGAGGCGGAAGGGTCGCCGGAGCTCAGCAGGTCGAGGCTGCGGTGGCCGGGAGCAGCCACTGCACTCCAGTCTGGGCGACCGAGTGAGACTCCAACTCAAAAAAAAATTTTAAAACAAAAACAAAAACAAAAAAATGGCATTACTGCAGTGCCCCACTTTCTCTATTCACCTGATCTCGCCCTGAGCAACTATATTTTTTGTTTCCCAAATGAAGAAAAGACTTCAAAAAGAAATGTTTTGCTGATGTGGAAGAAATGAAACCAACAAACAAACAAAAACGACAGAAGCACTAAAAAGCATCAAAAGTGTCAAGTTCAAAAATTGTTCTGAGCAGTGGAAAAAGTGTCTGAATAGGTGTATTGCCTCAAACTGAATGTTTTGAATGTGACTGAAATTTAAGCATGTAAATTTATAAATAAATATAACCTTGGGATTAAATCATTTGATGCCATTTTTTAAAAACTATAATTAAAATGTAGAACCAGCTAACTGCTTTTCACTGGCTGTATGAATAGTCTTTAATGTGTATTTACTTTGCATAAATGATACTATGAATACAGGAAAATTGGCGGAGTTACCCTTGAGGGTCAGACATCTGTGGGGTAGCAGGAAATACTACATTCTAAAGGTTGAGGATGAGAAAAGGTGACTTTAAGTTGTAGTAGATTTACCATAAATATAGATAATTATATTTAACTTGCTAACTGACTAAACTGTTTGTAGGACTATATTCAATATTTCTGTGAGTATGCATAATCCATATGCCAGTGTAAAGGGGAAGTAATGGACTTGAAAGGAATCCATCTAGAGAGCAACAGATACTTTGTGTGGCAAATGTTACAACCTTTATACCAGAGACATATTTGTAGGCAGAGGTAGGTCTACTCTAGTCCTGTATTTATGCTTTCAGTGCTTTTTATAATGGGTTCTGTGACCAGCATAGTGTTTTCTTAATAATAGAGAAAATCTGACTACATTTCGTATGAAAATGAAAAAGCTTTTATGATAAAATGTTTTTGGAAAAAAACTCAAAATTAGTATATGAATTCAATCATTTCTTAAAATGAGCAGTCATGATGTTAGTAATCATATGCCATGTTATCTCTAAAATTATCCTGAAAAATATAATAATAATAGTCACGTTTCATTCTGGCAAATTAACTAACTTTAATAGTCCTTTCAACTACAAACACACAAACAAGATTCATTCCCTTAATTCCCTCAGCTTTATAAACTCATTACTTTCTTATATTTTTATTTATGTATTTATTTAGAGACAGGTTCTCACTCTGTTGTCCAATCTGAAATACTGTGACAATATCACAGCTCACTGCCAGCCTTGACCTCATGGACTCCAGCAATCCTTCCGCCTCACCCTCCGAAGTGGCTGGAACTACAACTGCATAGCACCATGTCAAGCTAATTTTTTGACTTTTTGTAGAGACGATATCTCACTATGTTGCCTAGGCTGGTCTCAAACTCCTGGGTTCAAGCAATTCTCCTAACTTGGCCTCCTAAAGTAATAAGATTACAGGTGTGAGCCACTGCCTCCAGCCTTATTTATAATAATATATTATCACTATACATATTTTTCTAAAGTTTATCTTAGGCTTTTTTTTGAGTTGGAGTCTCACTCTGTCGGCCCAGACTGGAGTGCAGTGGCCACTTCCGGCCACTGTAGCCTCGACCTGCTGGGCTCCGGCGATCCTTCCAGCTCAGCCTTCCAAGTAGCCGTAATTACAGGCGCACGCTACCACGCCCGGCTGATTATTTGATTTATTGTAGAGATGAGGTCTCGCTGCCCAGGCGGGTCTCGAACCCGCCGGCCCAGGCAATCCACTCACCTCAGCCTCCCAAAGGCGTGGGATTACAGGCTGAGCCACCGAGCCCGGCTAACTTATGCTTTATAATTAACTCTGAAACACTCTGCATCTCTGCATGTTTGGGAAAAACACTGCAATTTTTCCTTCCTTAAATGATCATTTTAGCAGTACTTACTTTTCAAAGTCAATATGCATGCTGTTATTGGAGCAATTTTTAAATGGTTTTTGGAAATCAAAACATCAAATTTTCTAAAATGTAATTTATAAGAAATAATTAAACTCCTGTGGAAAATTTCTTAGGTCTCTGAGGAAGTATCCTAACACTAGCATTGGTTTCATAATAAAACAGAAGATAGAGATCCATTTACACACACACACACACACACACACACACACACACACACACACACACACACACACAATTTATTTTGTAGTCTTTTAAACCAAAACCTCTAATTTTGGCTGTGACACCATCTTGTAGCCCCTGTTGAAAGCTCCTTGTTGTGGTATCCATATTTACTTTTAAGATTATTGAATTTCAGAACAAGTCACGTAAAGTAAAAAGAAACCTAGAGCTTTGTTTTTCAATTACAAAAAAATCCTATTCCTCACGCCATCTCAGTCTGATTGTGGAAAATTGTAGTGTTCTTAGATTTTATAGCTTTTAAGGTATTTATACCAATCAACAACAAGCTAACATATGTATATGATACTAAAAAAAAATATTCATTGGTGTCATTTTCCCAGTACACATTTCCTAATCTAAGGGTCATATATGGTTCATATCTTGATTCTAAATATATATATATTTAAATTATAGACCTAAAGCTTCTGCAAAAATATGGATTATAGCCAAAGCTGCCCTCAAAGTTAAATTAATAGTCTAGCATTACTATATTTTAACTAAAAGAGAAAAAAATTCTATATTTTAAGATAAGTTGAATAATACAAGCATAAACTAATTTATAAAATAGTAACATAGTACAATTTATAAATCTATAAGTTGATTCAAAAGACAAAATAAAGCACTCTGTCATGCTTAATGGAAAGTGGAGGATAAAATACAAAATAAATCAGGAATAGCAAAGACTGAATTAATAACTAATGAATATATGAGAAAATATTATGTACTACTCTTGATAATGAATTTGGAAGCCTAGAATATATTATTTAACTTATAAAAATATAATATGTAAAAATTAAATATAGACAAACCATAAACTATAAATCAATCTGAAATATATGGACATTATATCAAATAATTAGTTCAAAGTAATCCAAAAAGGCAGACAACTTTGCACTAAAATGCTTTCATAGTTTCAAGGAAATGATAAATTCTAAACAAAATTTTCTACAGAAGAAAAATATCATAAGGAAACAAACCAGTTAATTAACCAAGTGAGAAATATCTGTATATTTTTAAAAACTGAGAAATATAACACAAATACAGAAATAAGACTTATGAGTACAGATACAAAAATTCTAGAAAATCTTATACAATGTTATATCAAACAAGAATAACTTGACTCAAAATAGGCTTTGCACTTAAAATGCAAAGTGTTCAAATAATAAGAAATCTAGTAACACATCACATAAAGTAAAAGCAGTGGTCATTTGGAGAGATGCTAAAATTCAACTGATAAAATTTAATTACCACTTTTGATGGATTACCACTTTTAATTTTTTTTAAAAAAAGGCTCCCAGTAAGCTAGAATCATTCCTCAAAAACTTAAAATGCAACTTTATTATCATTAGAAACATGGAAAAATAAGCTTACAATTGCCTCAATTGCAAAAAGAAGATGGAAAAACTACTGAAATTAGATATATAACAATTCCAAAACAAACAATTATTTTCAAAAAATGAAAGGAACAAAAAAGTTTTAATATACTTATAAAACAGAAAATAAACCACAATAGTCTACGAAAATCTGAAAAAAATATTCCACCTGATAATAACTGAAGGAAAGCAAAATATTATTAAAATATCACATGATTTTCCAGACATTTAATTTTTTTAAAGATGTGTGGTACAATTCAGGGTTAGGTATACAAATGTTGATCATGCAGGTACCCTTGTTGATGAGGTATGCCCCCCCTCCCCTGGCAGTTTCCCTCAGCTGTCAATCCTGCTCCCCTCCCCTGGCAGTTTGTCATTGCCTTTTTTAATGCTAATACCCAGGGTTAGACAATTTGGAAGAAAGTATATGTCCATCTAAAATCATACAGATTGTTGAAGCCTTTGGTATGCATTTGTTAATATTTGCACATATGTTCAGACAATTCTTACACAAATTTTGGCCACAAGAATATTCATCAGTTTTTTTAATTGATACATAATACTTGTAAATATTTATGAGATATATGTGATATTTTGTAACATGCATAGAATGTCTGGTTATCTGGTGGTATTCATCACCTTGAGTATTTATCATTTCTATGTGTTGGGAACAATATTATAGTGCATAAACAATCTAACTGTCCAATAATTAAAAATATGAAAATAATCACAGTGTGCCTATGTAATGCAATGACATGCAAGACTTAATATGCACTGTTTCTTATTTTGGAGTGATAAAAATCTCTAAAATTGAGCACATTAATGGCTGCTTAACTCAGTAAATATACTTAAAGTCATTGAATTGTACACTTTGAATTGTATAATATGCTCATTATATTTAAATAAAGCTGTTACCAAACAAAAAAATCTACATATAGAGAAACAAAATGTGAAGAACCACAGCATAAAAAATAGTATGCACAATACTACATACTCCTCTAAAACATATATAAGACAAACATAAATGATAAGAAAACTGTTTTTAATTTTAATCAAATGAAATCAAAGACAAATGAAATAATCAAATTTTAATGAGAAATTAAATAAAATAACAATATATTTTATATTTACTTATATTTTAGATTCGAGGATACACAGCGTGTTCACTAGATGGACATATTGTGTAGTGGAAGAAATTGGGTCTTAGGTTGCTATTTTCTAGATAGTGAACCCGTTGGTAGTTTCTGAACCCTGACCTCCCTCCCCTCTTCCCTCTTATTGGTGTACCCAGTGTCTATTTTTCCAACATTGTGACTGTTTCACTTCCACATATGAGTGAGAACATGTAGTGTCTGTTTTTCTGCTTCTAAGTCAATTTACTTAGATGATGATCTCCAGCTCCTTCCACGTTGCTGCAAAGAACATGATTTCATTCTTGTTTCTAGCTGCATAGTATTTCATGGTGTGCATATATACCGCATTTTTATTATCCACTGATCAGATGATGGACATTTAGGCTGAGTACACATATTTGCAATTGTGAATTGTGCTGCAATGAACTTGCAGGTACAGGTGTCTTTTCTATATCTGCTCCTTAGAGTAGATACCCAGTAGTGGGATTGCTGGATCATTGAATGGTAGATCTACTTTCATTCCTTTAAGTAATCTTCACACCACTTTCCGCAGGTTGTACTAATTTTCACTCCCAAGAACAGTGTATAAGTGTTCCTTTTTCTCTGCATCTACACCAGCATTTAATGGTTTTTGATTTTTTAATAATGGAAATCCCGACTGGTGCAAGGAGGTATCTCATTGTGGTTTTAATTAACATTTCTCTATAAGTGATGTTGAGTATTTTTTCATATTTTTTTTGCCATTTGTTTATCTTCTTTGGAGTGAAGTCTGTTCATGTTGTTTGCCCATATTGTGTTGGGGCTATTTACTTTATTCTTGCTGAATTGTTTGAGTTCTTTGTAGTTTCTGGATATTAGTCTTTTGTCCGATGTATAGTTTGCAAATATGTTCTCTCATTCTGTAGGTTGGCTATTTGCTCTGTTGATTGTTTCTTTTGCTGTGCAGAAGCTTTTTAACTTGATTATGTCCAATTTATTTATTTTTGTTTTAGTTGCATTTGCTTTTGAGGTTTTAGCCATAAATTAATTGCCTAGGCCAATGTCCATTCGAGTTTTTCCAGGTTTTCTTCTAGGACCTTTATAGTTTTAGGACTGGCATTTAAGTATTTAATCTATCTGGAATTAATCTTTGTATGTAGGGAGAGATAGTGATCAAGTTTTATTTTTCTGCATGTAGCTATCCAATTTTTATAACACCATTGGTTGAATAGGGTGTTCTTTCCCCAGTGTATGTTTTTGTCTGTTTTGTCAAAGATCAGTTGGTTGTAGGAATTTGGGTTTATTTCTGGAGTCTCTATTCTGTTCCATCGGTCCATGTGTCTGCTCTTGTACCAGTACCATGCTCTTTTGGTTACTACAGACTTGTAGTATAATTTGAAGTCAACTAATGTAATACTTCCAGCATTATTATTATTATTATTATTTTGCTTAAGATTGCTTTGGTTCTTCTGGGTCTTTTTTAGTTCCATGTGAATTTTAATATCTATTTTTCTAATTCTGTGAAAAACAACATTGGTAGTTTGACAGGGATTGCATTGACTCTGTAGGTTACTTCATGTGATATGGTCACTTTAATAATGTTGATTCTTCCAATCTATGAGCATGAAATGTTTCTCTATTTGTTTGTGTCCTCTGCAATTTCTTTCATGAGAGTTTTGTAGTTCTCCTTATAGAGTGCTTTCTCCTCCTTGGTTTAATATATTCCTAAGTATTTTAGCTTTTTGGCTGCTATTGTAAATTGAATTGAGTTCTTCATTTGATATTCAACTTGGTTGCTATTTTTGTATACCAGTGTTACTGATTTCTGTGTGCTAATTTTGTATCCTGAAACTTTACTGAATTCATTTATCAAGTTCAGAGTCTTCTGGAGGAGTCTTTAGATTTCTCTGTGTATAAGATCATATCATCAGCATATGAGATAATTTGATTTCTTCTTTTTCAATATGGATATCTTTTATTTCTTTTTCTTGTCTAATTGCTTTTGCTAAAACTTCCAGTACTGCACTGAATAGTAGTGGTGAAAGTGGGTATCCTTACCTTGTTCCAGTTCTAAACGGGAATGTGTTCAACTTTTCTCTGTTCAGTATGACATTGGCTGTGCTTTTGCTGTATATAGCTTTTGTTATTGTTATTATTTTCTTTTTTCTTTTTTTTTTTTTTTTTTTAGTTGGAGTCTCACTCTGTTGCCCAGACTGGGGTGCAGTGGCCGCTCCCGGCCGCTGCAGCCTTGACCTGCTGGACTCCGGCGATCCTTCCACCTCAGCCTTCCAAGTAGCTGGAACTACAGGCGCGCACTACCACACCCGGCTAATTTTTGTATTTATTGTAGAGATGAGGTCCTGCCAAGTTGCCCAGGAGGGTCTCGAACCTGTGGGCTCAGGCAGTCCACTCACCTCAACCTCCCAAAGCGTGAGATTACAGACTGAGCCACCGAGCCTGGCTAGCTTTTGTTATTTTAATGAATGTTCCCTCTATACCTATTATGCTAAGGGTCTTTATTATAAACTGATACTGGATTTTTATCCAGTGCTAATTCTGCATCTATTCAAATGATTATATTAGTCTTGTTTTTAATTATATTCATATAGTGGATCACATTTATTCACTTGTGTATGCTGAACCTCCCTTGCATACCTGAGATAAAACTCAATTGTGTGTGGTGCTTTTTTTTTTTTAATGTGTTGTTGGATTCGGTTTGCTAGTATTTTTTAACAAATTTTTGTGTCTATGCTCATAAGGTATATTGTTCTGTATTTTTTGTTGTTGTCTTATCTTTTCCTGGTTTGTGTATCAGAGTGATACTGACCTTGCAGAATGAGTTAGGGAGGGTTCCTTGCTCTTCAATCTTGTGGACTGGCTTTAGTAAAATTGGTACCAGTTCTTTGCAGGTCTGGTAGAATTCAGCTGTGAGTCTATCAAACAATGCAGAGATTTTTTGTTGGGAGACCTCTAATTATGTTTTAATCTCGCTATTCATTATTGGTCTGTTCATTGTATCAATTTTTTCCTAATTCAATGTTGGGGGGTTGTATGTTTCCAAGAATTTGTCCATTTCCTCCAAATTGTGTAGTTTATTTGTATAGAGGTGTTCATAATTGTCTTGTATGTTGTTGTGTCTCCTTTTCAATTTTTAATGAGCTAATTTGAGTCTTCTCTCTTCATTTCTTAATTAATCTAGCTAGTGGTCTATCAATTTTGTATATCTTTTCAAATAACCAACTTTTTGTTTAATTGATATTTTGTAGTTTTTAATTTCAATTTTATTTAGTTCTCTTATTTTCTTTATTTATTTTCTTCTGCTAGCTTTAGGTTTGGTTTGTGTGTGTTTTTCTAGTTCCTTGAGATTTGATGTTAGGTAGTCAATTTGCAATCTTTCAGTCTTATTAATGTAAGCCTTAGGCATTATAAATTTTCCCCTGAACATAGCTTTGACTGTGTCCCAGAGATTTTGATAACTTGTTTCATTGTTGTCATTTGTTTTAAGAAATTTTAAAATTTCCATCTTGATTTCATTGGTGACCCAAGGATCATTTAGGCACAAATTATTTTTAACTTCTGTATTTTTTGTTTGGTTTTGTGAGTTCTTCTTGGAATTAATTTCTAATTTTATTCCACTGTGGCCTGAGAAAGTATTTAATATAATTTAGATGATTTTAGATTTGTTGAGATTTTATTTGTGGCCTATATTATGGTCTATCTCAGAGAATATTCTATGTGCTTATAAGAAAAAAATGTATATTCTGTATTTTGGGGATGGACTATTCAGTAGATGTCTATTAGTTCCATTATCTCTAAAGTTCTGTTTAACTGCAGTGTTTTTTTTTTTTTTTTTTGGTTGACTTTCAGCCTTGATGATCTGCCTATTGTTGTCAGTGGAATGTTGAAGTATTCCAGTATTATTGTTTTGCTGTAGATCTCTTTTTGTGGTCCTAGTATGATTTGTTTTATAAAGCTGGGGACTCCGGTGTTAGGCATATATATATTTAAAATTGGTATGTCTTCCTGTTTTATTGATTCCTTTATCATTATATAGTAGCCAGCTTTGTCCTTGTTTACTGTTGTTAATTTAAAGTCTGTTTTATTTGACCTGAGAATGGCTACTCTTGCTCATTTTGGGCTTCCATTGTATGAAATATGTTTCCTATCATTTTACCCTGAGTCTATTGGAGGCTTTGTGAGTTAAGTGGGTCTCTTGAAGACAATAGATATTTGGGTTATGTTTTTCCTATCCATTCTTTCAATCTATATACTTTTAGAGGGGCATTAAAATCATTTACATTCAGAGTAAATGATGATGTGTAAGGAACTATTCTATTCATCATACTGGTTGTTATTTGGTTGTTTTATTTATTTATTTTGTCTATTGTCTTGATGTTCTATAAGGTTTGAGAAATTTATAATTTTCTGGTTTTTCTACTGATGTATTTTGACTTTTTTTTCAGTATTCAGAACTCCTTTGAATATTTCTTGTATAACCAGTCTAGTGGTAACAAATACCCTCAGCCTTTGCTTGTCTGTGAAGGACTTCATTTCACCTTCATTTATGAAATGTAGTTAACGGCATACAAAATATTTGGCTCACAGTTATTCTGTTTGAAGAGATTAAAGATGAGGACCCAATCGCTTCTGGTTTATAGAGTTTCTTCTGAGAAGTCTACTATTAGACCGATAGGGTTACCTTTGTAAGTTATTTGATGCTTTTATATCATGTCTCTTAAATTTTTTCATTTATATTAACTTTGCATAGCCAGATGGTTACATATCTTGGGGATGACCATTTTGCAATGAATCTTCTGGAACTTATTTGGGCTTCTAATATCTGAATGCTTAGATCTCTAGCAAGACCAGGGAAGTTTTTCTCCATTATTTCCTCAAATATGTTTTCCAAGCCTGTTGCTTTCTCTATCTGTTCACCTATGTTCAGAAACACCTATCTGTTCAGAAACACCTATGATTCTCCAAGAAATCCCACATTTCTTGGAGACTTTGTTCCATTCTCTTGATCCTTTTTTTTTTCATTGTTGTCTGATTTGGGTAATAAAAAAAACTTTGTCTTCATGTTCTATGACTCTTTCTTCTGCTTGTTTTAGTCTACCGTTAAAACTTTTCACTGCATTTTGTACTTCCAACAATAGTTTTTTCATTTCCAGAAGTGTGTGTGTGTGTGTGTGTGTGTGTGTGTGTGTGTGTGTGTGTGTATCTTTGAAGAATTTTTCATTCATATCCTGAAGAAATTTTTTTTGAATTTCTTTATGTTGGTTTTCAATTTTCTCCTGTTGCTAATTGATCAATTTTATATTGACATTTTGAATTCTATGTCTGGAATTTCATAAAATTTATTTTGGTTAGGGTTCATTGCTGAAGAGTTGCTGTGGTTTGGGGGGGATGTTGGCATATTCTGTTTTTCCATAGTGTCAGAATTATTTTTCTGGTTTCTTTTCATTTGAGCAAACAATTTCTTCTTATTTGAGGATGCCAGGGGGCTGACATAGGCACTGTAGGGTACTTTGGGTTATATATAGCCTTGGTGTGGTGAGTTTCTCAATTTCTAGCTGTGGCACTCCTGTGCTGTGCACCTCCATTGGCTCAAGGCATTCTGAATGGCTGGAGTGGCTTGAAAAGTGTTGTCAGTTGGTGTTTAAGATGAGGTCTTCCCCAAAGCTGAGGTTTTGTATTCGATTTGGTGGGCTTTGCTGCTGACCCCTGACCAGGAGGTGGCATTTGTGGAAGAAAGTCAGCTGTGATAATGGCCATAGGGTTTCTCACTGGTGAGTGTCGCTCCAAAAAAGTGCCCAACCAGCCTAGATCAAGGATAGGGCTCTGGGGATTTCCCAAGTTCTCTGTTTTGAGCCTTCAGGGGGAGTGCAGAGGAAAGGAGCTGAAGAACCCCACGAGTGTGCCCTCCTAACTATCCCAGAAGAGATTAAGAGGACATCCCAGGCCACTGGAGTAATACTGTTGTGCAGAGCAGGCACAGAAGAGTTCACAAGGGGAGTAAGAGGTTGCTATAGTGACACATTCCACTGAGTTTCCACCTTTGCCTCAGGCAATCCATCATCTGAATGTCAAGGTGCAGACAACCTTGAAGTCTCAGGTGTTCTCAGGCAACTAGCAGAGCCAGGAACTGTCTGCAGCCTTAGAGTTTGCCCTTGGGGCCAGTGACCTCCCAAGCATGCTAGAATGCAGCTGCTCCACCTTGCAAGTGTTGATTTCCTGGGAAATGGTGATTTGCACTGCTCAGGGCTTTTTTTCTGCACCGCTCCATGGCTCTGGAGAAGGCAGTTTCCCATGAGATGATGAGTCACATAAGGCTCAGGGAGCCCTGCAAGTTCACAGCAGGAACACAGAACTCGTGAATTCCCCTCACTCACCTTCCCCATTACCTCCAGAGGCTGTGGTGAAAACAAAAATCTGCCCAGCCTCAGGCCTGGTTCATAGATTTTTCTTCTTTGCTCAAAGTGGTTATCATCCCTCTTTTGGAGAATTATAGTGTGTGTTGCTGCATCCATTCCTCTCTGGGAGCTGAGGAAACTCTATTTTTTTTTTTTTTTTGAGTTGGAGTCTCACTCTGTCGCCCAGACTGGAGTGCAGTGGCCGCTCCTGGTCACTGCAGCCTCGACTTACTGGGCTCCAGCGATCCTTCCGCCTCAGCCTTCCAAGCAGCTGGAACTACAGGTGCGTGCTACCACACCGGGCAATTTTTTTGATTTATTGTAGAGATGAGGTCTTGCCAAGTTGCCCTGGTGGGTCTTGAACCCACGGGCTCAGGCAATCCATTCACCTCAACCTCCTAAAGCACAGGATTACAGGCTGAGCACTAGGCACCGAGACCGGCTGGAAACTCTATTTTGGTTTAATCTAGGAGAAATTCACTCTAACTGACTTATGTTGGCATTTTAATCCCTTCCCTCTTTTCGAGTCCACAATATATTTTAAAATTAGAAGAGAATACTATCAACAGATATGTGTTGATAAATATAATTTTTAGTTAAAAGGATAATTTTCCATATAAAATATTAATTACATTTATAAAATATAAAACTTGAATAAAACAATGACAATAAAAACTAGTTTAAAAGTTAAGAAGTATTACCAAAAATATAGCACTAATTTAATATGATTTTACAAAAATTTTCTTTCAAATTTCAAGATACAGAAATTAATATGCTGTGTAAATTGTTCTATCACCTATACAGATAACTAAGATTTCTATTTTGCTAAGTTATTTAAGATTAATACCAGCCGGGCTTTGTGGCTCAGCCTGTAATTCCGCGATTTGGGAGGCTGAGGTGAGTGGATTGCCTGAGCCCGTGAGTTCGAGACCCGTCTGGGCAACTTGGCGAGACTTCATCTCTACAATAAAATAAAAAAACTAGCCAGGCGTGGTGGCATGTGCCTGTAGTTCCAGCTACTTGGAAGGTTGAGGTGGAAGGATCGCTGGAGCCCAGCAGGTCGAGGCTGTGGTGGCCGGGAGCGGCCACTGCACTCCAGTCTGGACGACACAGTGATACTCCAACTCAAAAAAAAAAAAAATTAATACCAGAGCCTTGTAGAAATAGTACAAAGATGTATAAATTAATTATACATACATTAATGTAGTTTTTTTAAAAATTCAACCTCAGCAAATCAAATTAACTTGTGTATTAAAAGGTTCTGTGTATAAGACAGTTATTATTCCATCTGTGAAATAATGACTTTATTCTATGAGTTTTAATAATATATTATATTACTACAATAAATTATATTTTGTTATGTACAATATAAATTGAATGAGAAAAAAGATATTAATTATTCAGAAGAACCCTAAATGAAATGTTACTTGGCATTCACACCTGTTGTTACTAATACTGACTATATGTTGTTCACTGAGATAAACATCTTACATTTGTTACTTTATTTAATTTTTACAGTAGCTTTATATGATAAGACATTATCAGCACATTTGTTATAAATTAAAATATAGGTTCAAGACTTTGAGTAAGTCACTGAATGTCAATCAAAGAATAAATGCAGAATTCCTTTATAGACTATATTCTTAGCCATAGTGCAATACAGGCTTTCATTCAATGAAAAAAAAAATTATCTTAATCCAAGTGTCAAGATTATTTCCATGTAAATAAAAGACTAAAAATTATATCCACTATTTTAATGATTATTTAATTCTAGTGTGAGTATCTTACTCAGGCAATCTGAGAATATTAAATGATTTAAATATTTGAATATTAATGAAAAAATAATCATTTTTAAGGTGATATGATTATCTAAATACAAAAGGCAAAAATGAAAACTAAAAATATTGCATACATAAGCAACAGAAGTTAGATGAATGGTTACAAATGAAATACACAAAATCAACAATTTCTTTATAAAGGTGATATTGCAGGTTAGGAAATATAATAGAACTATATTTTATTAAAGAAGCAATGAAATTTCCAAATAATATAAACAAAATTAATACCAACAGCATAGATAATATCGTTAAAAATCTAAAAATGTTATTGAGAGACAAAAAATTGACTCTCAAAATTCTGTCTTTCTGGAAAGAATCACTCAACTTCATGTAGATACAAACATCTCCAAAAGTAATGCACCCTTGTTATTTTTGAATCATGACAAATTATTCTAACTTTAATTTAAAATTAGGTGAAATTTCTTTAACAAGCAATAAAATCCAAGAAAATAATTTATCATGAATGATTACTAAAACACATAAATAAAAATATCAAAACAAGGGTGAATGTATTGGTAAAAGGCTAGACACACACAGCCATGGGTTAGATTCGCATATATAGAGTGTCAAGAATTTGTATGAATATATTATAAGATAAAAGTTTATTTCAAATAATTATAAAATAAAAAATTTATAATTATTTACAAAACACTATTGATAATCAGTTTTCTACAATGCCTATATATTGCTTTTTTGCTTAAGATCAACTTTATTGAATTTTATTTGTGTAGCATAAAATGCAGTTATTTAAATGTACAATTTGATTTTTGATTTGTATTGAAAAAGATGTATATATCTATAACTATATAGAAACATATAGAATTTTCTTTTTTACCTCAAAGTTTCCTTATGCTTTTTTTCAGTAAATCTCTTACACACTTGTATCCAAGGAAAATACTAATCTGCTTTATTTCATTAATGGTTTTACCTTTCTAAAATTGCATATTAAAACAATCATACAAAATGCATATTCATTTCTACTTCTTTTGTTTAGCAGGTTTTTGAGATACATTCATGTTTTGTGTATTGGTAGTTCATTCCTTTTTTTTCTAAGAAATACCTCATTGTGTATTACTTTCCTAATAACAATTTTTATCATCTCACAGTTCTTGGAGTCTAGAAGACCATAGTCAATGTGTTGGCAAGTCCATATCCCTTCAAAAGCTCCTTCCTTTCCTCTTCTAGCTTCTGGAGGTTGCCAGCAATCCTTGGTGTTTCTTGGTTTGTGGCAGCATAACTCTAATCTTAGCCTCTGTCTTTACATGGCCATCTTTCCTCTGTGTATACTGGTATCCAAGTTTTTCACTTCTTATGGAGATACAGGCCATTGAACTAGAGTTTGCCCTAGCCTAAAATGACCACATCTTAATTTGATTGCATATGCAAAGACCCTTTATTTAAATAAGGTCACATTCAAAGATCCCAGATAGGCACAACTTAGAACAGGATGCTTTTCAACCCAGTACACATTGTATGAATGAACACAGTATGTTTATTCATGCATCAGTTTCCAGTTTTTGGCTTTTAAGGTAATGTACTATCTGTACACGTACTTTTGAGTGAGAATATGTTTTTATTTATCTTTGGTAAATACTTCTGAATGGAATTGTTGGATAATATAGTAAACACATTTGTCTTATTTTATTTAAAAAATTGCCTAGAGGTTGTTCAAAGTTGTACCATTACACTTTGCTACCAGCAATGTATGAGAATTCAACTTATTCTTACTCCATATCTTCCCCAACACTTGACTCTGAGTATTTCTAGCAATTATAGTGGGTTTGCAGTGAAAGCTCAATGCAGATTTAATTTGAATTTCTCTGATGATGAATGATACTGAATAGCTTCTTATGGATATATTAGTCATTCATATAACTGCTTTTCTAAATTGTCTTTTCAAAGTGTTTTCTCATTTTTACTAAGTATTTTGTTGTGTTATTCTTGAGTTGTAAATTCCTTTGTATAATCTATAGGTAGATATTTGTTAGTTGCATGTATTGAAAATATTTTATCCAATTTGTAATTTGCCTTTTCACTTTTTTAAATTGCCTCCCATAAAACAAATATTTAAAACGTTTCTGATTTACCATTTTTTCTTCTATGATTACAAATTCCTTTGATAATTTTTTTTCTTTTTTGAGTTGGAGTCTCACTCTGTCACCCAGACTGGAGTGCAGTGGCCGCTCCCGGCCACCGCAGCCTCGACCTGCTGGACTCCGGCGATCCTTCAGCCTCAGCCTTCCAAGTAGCCAGAATTACAGGCATGCGCTACCACGCCCGGCTGATTTTTTGATTTATTGTAGAGATGAGGTCTCGCTGCCCAGGCGGGTCTCGAACCCGCGGGCCCAGGCAATCCACTCACCTCAGCCTCCCAAAGGCGCGGGATTACAGGCTGAGCCACCGAGCCCGGCTCCTTTGATAATTTAAAGAACTCTTTGCCTACCTCAAAATCAGCAAGATTTTTCTAAAGCTTTTTTCTGGAAGCGTATAATGTTAGCTTTTGTGTTTAAGTCTATAACTCATTTCTAATTTATTTTTGTACAAGATGTGAGATAAGGGTTAACATTTATTTTCTTGCCCACAGATATCCCTATTTGTTAGCACTATTTGAAATATTGACTATTTCAAATTTATTTACCCTAGCACTTTAGTAAAAAAATCATTTGACTGTATACAGCAACTTTATAATGAGTCTTCAATTTTGATAATATAAGTCCAACAACTTTGTTATTTTTTTCAAAACTGATTTATGATATTTTAGGTCTGTTGCTTCTCCTTATAAATTGCGGAATCAGTTTAACAATTAAAAGAAAACCTCTGACATTCTGTGTAACATTACACTAAATCTATTTAATATTTTAGGAAGAATTGGCTTCTTAACAATAATACATTTTCAAATTCATAAATACAATGTATTTTGCCATTAATTTATGACTTTTTTATCGGCAATGTTACAGTTCTCAGTGTATAGGTCTTGCATATATTTTGTTAATTATGTACATAATTATTTCATATTTTGATGTGCTATTTTGAATGCCATTTCTGAATTATTTTAATTCTTTGTTGATAGTAAGCAGAAAAGTAATGGATTTTTATATATCACTTTGAATCCTGTAAATTCAAAAATCATTTACCAGCATTAGTAGATTTTCTATGTATTCCTCAGTATTTTCGACATTTTGGTCATATGGTCTTCATATAAAGAGAACTTCAATTCTTGCTTTTCAGTCTATAACCCCTTAAAATATTTTTCTTACCTTGTTTCATTAACTAGGGCCTCCAGTACAATTTTGACGACAAATGCTGAGTGCAAGCTTCATTTTCTTGTACCCTGTTTTAGCGCTGTTTTTCATTAATAAGTATGATATAATTTGAAGATTTTTTTTTAAGATGTTATTTATCAGGTATAGGAAATACACTTCTTGTGTTCCAAGTGTTTTGATTATGTGTTTTTTCCTCCACTTCTCTATTAAAACAGTGAATTACACCAATGGTTTTCAAATGTTAAACCAAACTTAAATTCCAGGTAAAATATCCACTTGGTCATGGAGTATTATACATTTCATATATTGATGGATTTCATTTCCTAATGTTTTGTAAAGAGTTTTGCATCCACATACATGACGTTTTCTGTAGTATTTTATGGTCTTTTCTGTGTCAAATTTTGATATTAGAACAATGCTGGCATTTCACTGAGAGTTGAGAGGTATTTTCATGTCTATATTTTCTGAAATATTTTAAATTTGTCATTTTTTAAAAGTTTCAATTAATTATATTTGATTTACCTTTATAAAGTTAAATCCTATACCTATGATTTTAATATAAGATGTTTGGCATTTAGCTATGAATCATTCTTTGAAATATTTGGTTTCATGACAATATTACTATGCTATTTTTTGCTATTATTAGCTTCTCCATATGGTGCATAAGTTTATCAAATGGTACAAGACTTCAACTAGACTAAAGGAAAATATTTCAGTGATCTATTACATTACATGATCGCCTCAGAATATAATAATATCTTTTACAATATTTCTAGGAACAGAAATGAATTTTTAACATTATAAGCACAAAAAATGATAAAATTTTGAGGTTATAGATAAGTTAATGAGATTAATTTAATCTTTCTACAATGATATGCATAGTTCAAAACATAATTAATTGATATATAATTCAATTCAAAATTCAAAATATAATAATAATTAATACAATTAATTGAAACTTTTACCATTACATTACCCCATACATATATGCAGTTATTATTTGTTAATTAAAATTAATGATTTTTTAATCAATATTTTTTATTTTGATATTGTGGGGTACAGTTAAGGGTTAGGTATACAAGTATGCTTCATTTAGGCCCCCTTGTTGATAACAGGTGTCTCCCCATACCCAGACAGATGTTTACTATCATTAGTCCCATCCCTGCCCCCCATGGTTTCCCACCACTGTCAGTCATTTTCTTATGGTAGTGCGTTGGATGATCAAGGTCCACTATATAAGTGAGAACATGTGATACTCAGATCTTTCTTTCTGTGAGAGGTCACTCAGTATTATAGACTCTAGCTCCATCCAGGTTGCTGCAAAATTTATGATTTTTTTTCTTTTTTATGGCTGCATAGTATTCCATCGTGTATATGTACCACATTTTTTTTAATCCAGTCCTCTTTTGATGGACAGCATTCTTGGTTCCAGGTTCTTGCTATTGTGAATAATGCTGCGATAAACATTCGTGTGCAGGTATCTTTTTTATAGAGTGATTTGAGTTCCTCAGGGTATATTCCCAGTAGAGGGATTGCAGGGTCATATGGGAGGTTGATGTTTAGAGCTTTTAGGAATTGCCACACTGCTTTCCACAGAGGTTGCACTAGTTTACACTCCCACCAACAGTGTAGGAATGTTCCCTTTTCATCACACCCTCTCCAACAACTATTATTTTTTGAGTTATTGATAATTGCCATTCTGACTGGAGTTAGGTGGTATCTCAGTGTGGTTTGATTTCCATCTCCCTGATGATTAGTGAGGTTGAGCATTTCTTCATGTGTCTGTTGGCTGCTCGTATGTCTTCCTTTGTGAAGTGTCTGTTCATTTCTTTTGCCCATTTTATAATGGGGTTGTTTGTTTTTTTCTTTTCAGCACGTTTGAGTTCCTTGTAGATCTAAGATGTTAAGCCTTTGTCAGACCTGGAGTTGGAAAATACTTTTTCCCAGTCTGTAGGCTGTCTCCCTGCTCTCTTGATGGTTTTTTTGGCTTTGCAGAAGCTTGTCAGTTTAATGAGGTCCCACTTGTCTATTTTATCCCTTATGGCCTGTGGATTTCGGGTTTTGTTCAGGAATTGGATGCCAGTTCCAATTTCCATGAGGGTATGTCCTCCATTTTCTAAAGTTCTTATGGTTTGAGGTTTTACATTTAGGTCTCTGATCCATTTGGAGTTAATTTTTGTATATGGGGATAGGTAGGGGTCCTGTTTCAATCTTCTACATGTGGTCAGCCAGTTTTCCCAGCACCATTTACTGAATAGGTTCTCCTCTCCCCAGTGATAGGTGGTGGAGGGTTTGTCGAAGATGAGTTGGTTGAGAAATTGAGGTTTTGCTTCTGGAATCTCAATTCTATTCCATTGATCTATATGCCTGTTCCTATACCAATACCAAGCTGTTTTGATGATTGTAGCTTTATAGTAAAGTTTGAAGTCTGGTAATGTGATACCACCTGCTTTGTTTTTTTGCTGAGGATTGTTCTGGCTATTCTTGGTCATTTGTGTCTCCATATGAATTCCTGTGTTGTTTTTTCTAGGTCTGAGAAGAATGTTGCTGGTAATTTGATAGGTATTGCATTGAATCTGTAGATTGCCTTAGGTAAGATGGACATCTTCACAATGTTGATTCTTCCAATCCATGAGCATGGGATATTTTTCCACTTGTTTGTATTATCTTTGAGTTCTTTGAGCAGAGTTTTGTAGTTTTCATTGTAAAGGTCTTTCACGTCTTTGGTTAGGAAGATGCCAAGGAATTTAATTTTTTTGTGGCTGTTGTGAATGGAATTGTGTTTTTATTTGGGTTTCTGTTTGTTTATTATTGGTGTAAAGAATTTTGATTGTCTTTTGCACATTTATTTTATATCCTGAGAATTTGCCAAAGGCCTTTATCAGTGTAAGGAGGTTATTGACAGATTCTCTTGTGTTTCAAGGTACATGATCGTGTCATCTGTAAAGAGAGATAATTTGACTTCCTATTTTCCTATTTGGATACCCCTGATTGCTCTAGCCAGGACTTCCAATACTATATTAAACAGGAGGGGTGAGAGTGGGCATCCTTGTCTTGTTCCAGTTTTCAGGGGAAATGGTTCCAATTTTTGTCCATTTAGGAGTATGCTGACTGTGGGTTTCTCGTAGATGGCTTTTACTACTTTGAGGTGTGTTCCCAATATGCCTAGATGTTCGAGGGTTTTAATCAAGAAGGGGTGCTGGATTTTACCAAAAGCTTTTTCTGCATCTAATGATATATTCATGTGGTTTTTGTTTTGACATCTGTTGATGTATTTAATGACATTTATTGTTTTACGAATGTTGAACCAGCCTTGCATCCCAGGAATGAAGCCTATTTGGTCATAATGGATGATTTTTGAGATGTGTTGTTGAATCCTGTTTGCTAGGATCTTGTTGAGAATTTTAGCATCTATGTTCATCAAAGATATTGGCCTGTAATTCTCCTTTTTGGTTGGATCTTTACCTGGCTTGGGTATCAATGTGATGTTAGCTCCATAAATGATTTGGGGAGGGTTCCATCTTTCTCAATCGCCTGAAATAGCTTCAGTAGGATTGGAATCAGTTCCTCCTTAAATATCTTATAGAATTCTGCTGGAAAGCCATCTGGTCCAGGGCTTTTTTTTTTTTTTGTAGGTAGCTTTCTTATTACATAGTCAATTTCCTTGATTGTTATTGGTCTATTTAGGGTCTCGATTTCTTCTTGTTTGAACCTAGGTAGGTTGTGTGATGACAGAAAGTCCTCCATTTCCTTGAGGTTTTCAAGTTTGTTTCCATACAAGTGTACATATTAGTCTCTGATGATCTTTTGTATTTCTTCAGGATCAGATGTGACTTCATCTTTTGTGCTTATTTGGGTTGTTTCTTTCTTTTTCTTGGTCAGTATAGCTAGGGGACCATCGATCTTGTTTATCCTTTTGAAGAACCAGCTTTTTGTTTCATTGATTTTTTTTGTATTGTCTTTTTGTCTTCTTTATAAAGTAAATCCTATACTTATGATTTTAATATAAGATGTTTGGCATTTAACTATGAATCATTCTTTGAAATATTTGTTTTCATTACAATATTACTATGCTATTTTTTGCTACTATTAGCTTCTCCATATGGTGCATAAGTTTATCAAATGGTACAAGACTTCAACTAGACTAAAGGAAAATATTTCAGTGATCTATTACATTGCATGATCACCTCAGAAAATAATAATATCTTTTACAATATTTCTAAGAACAGAAATGAATTTTTAACATAAGCACAAAAAATGGTAAAATTTAAGGTTATAGATGAGTTAATGAGATTAATTTAATCTTTCTACAGTGATATGCATAGTTCAAAACATAATTGATATATAATTCAATTCAAAATATAATAATTAATACAATTAATTGAAACTTTTAACATTACATTACCCCACAAATATATAGTTATTATTTGTTAATTAAAATTAATGATTTTTAAAGAAACTTTTTCTCTATTCTAGTAGTTTTACAATTTCAGGTTTGACTTTTAGGACTTTAATCTATCTTGACTTGATTTTTACATTTGTTGTGAGATAGCATTCTTATGCCTGTGGTTATCTAGTTTTCCCAACATTTGAAAAGACTGTCCTATCTCCATTGTGTGTTCCTAGCATATTTGTCAGAGATCAATTAACCATGAAAGTGTGGATTTATTTCTGAGTTCTCACTATTATGTTAAAGCCAGTTCAATGCTGTTTTGTTTAATGTAGCTTTGTAGTATATTTTCAAGTTAGGTAGTGTGATGCTTCCATCTTTGCTCTTTTTTGCTTAGGATTGATTTGACAACTGAAGGCATTTTGTGGAGTCTTATGAATTTTAGAGGGTTTTTTTTCTATTTCTGTGACATTCCCATAGAATTTTGACAAGGATTGTGTTAAATCTATTGGTCTCTTTGAATACCAAAGAGGTTTTAACAATATTAATTTTTCTGACCCATGATCTTGTAAAGTCTTCCCAATTGTTGATATTGTCTTCTGCAAAGAATTCTTTAGTCAGTGTTTTAGTGTCCTTATCATTCATCTCCTAAGAAACATTTTTACACATATTTTTATGTTATTGCATATGAGATGGTTTTATTAATTGTTTCCAGATAGTTCATTGTTATTTTATCAAAAAGTTATTTGTTTTATGCTGGCTTTATATCAAAAAAAATTATTGAATTTGTTTATTAATTTTAACAATTTTTGGTAGAGTCTATAAAATTTTATATACAATATGTCCTGTGTAAGAGGAAACGAATTCTTCTTTTCAAGATAATATAGTATCTTATATAAAAAACTGTGCTAATATTGAAACATTTTAGAATTAGAAGTACAAATCCTATTTTGTCGCAATTTAAGCTTTTTGACACATAGATTATTTTTCTCAAATATCTTGTTAATAACTGGAGCCTATACTTACATAAGATTGGGCTATATTTTTATCTTCATATGCCACTTTTCCAAATCTCTCTATAGTGCTATAGTGAATGTAGACTAATTATTTGTGTTTTAAAAGTAGTAGGGTTACTAAGATGTAATTTATATACCATACAATTCACATATTTAAAGTTATGGCTCAATAGTTTATAGTACATTCTCAGAGTCGTGCAGCTATTATCAAAAATAATTTCAGAGTATTTAAATTACTCCAGGGAGAATTCATATACCCATTAATAGTCATTCCTAATTTATCTGATCCCAATTTGCATTCCTGAGACCCTAAGAACAGATTTTCTATGTCTACAGGCTTGTATCAATGTGTGATATTCTGTTTATGGCTTTGTTTAATTAGTATGGTTTTAGGATACATCCATATTGTAGCAGTATCAGTACTTCATTACAATGTAGTGTCTAAAAGATTCCATTGTATGCATTTGCCTTATTTTATTTATATATTTATCACTTGATGGACACTTCTTGGTGTTTTCACTGTTTGGTTATTATATCCAGTGCTACCATATACATTCACATATACATATTTGTGTGGAAATATGTTTTTATGGCTTGTGGGTTTTAATTTTTCCACATTGTTGCCAATACTTGTTATAACATATCCATCTCTTTCATTACAGCTATCTTATTGGGTGCAAAGTGGTGTTTCAGTGTGGTTTTTATTTGCAGTTGCCTCATGGCGAATGATATTGAGTATCATCTCACGTGCTTATTGCATATTTGTATATTTTATTTGGCAAAATGTCTTTTCAGATCCCTTGGATTCTTTGACTATATTTTAATTGTGTTATTTGTCCTCTTATTATTCAGTTGTATTTTGAAATTGTATTTTGATTGATTACTGGCCATATTGAAAATCATCCCATACAATTATTGTTCACAAACTTATCCTATTTTTTAAAAACCTTGTTCAGATTATTTTCTTTTACCAATTAATTTTAAATTAGGATGTTTCTCTTGTTCTTATTAACTTTCAGTATCTCTTTACATTTTCTAAACAAAATATTTTGTTGAATTCATATTTCACTTGTATTTATGCTGTGAGTTCCCTTTTTAAAGAACAAAATTTCATAATTTTAACAAGGTCTTATATATTAACATATTTTATATTTATCTACACTAACTTTCTTTAGCTTTTTCATGCTATAACTTTCAATCATTTTTCTCCCATTCTGTCTTTATTGTTAATATGTGCCTGCTTTAAACACTCTGTGTCTAAAACCTGTATTTTTAAATCACTCTGAATATATATGCTTTATAAATGGAGTGCTTAGTACATTTATATTCAAAACAATTACTAACATACGTAGGTTCAATTCAATTATTTTGTTACATGTTTCCTTATTTTTCATCTGTTTATGGTAAATGTATTTATTTTCAATTAATCAAAATTCTTATGCAATTTGTTCTCATATTAAGCTTTTGGTTTTTATTAATCATTTATTTATAGCTTAAGTTTGCAGAAAGCATCTATAGTTAGTAAAATTTATCCTTTTTTAGTATTTTTATTATTTCTATAACAATATAAGACTCTTACAAAAATATATACAACTTTATTTATCCCCTTTACATGTCTTCCATGATCTTTTCAATATATTACTTATGGATTTATTATGAGCCTAGCAAGACATTGCTATTTTTATGTTAACAATATCATGCTATTATTATTTAAATATTAGCACTTATGATGCTACTCATTTTTCCTGTGATTCTGCTTTACATGTGATATCATTAATTTTAGCTTAAAGAACCCATTTAGGAGTTCTTCAGCTGATAAATTCTGTCAATATATTTTTTGTTTGAAAATAACATTTAATTTTGAAGGATATTTTTATTGAGGAAAGGTTTTTTCTTAGTTTTTTAGAATTTCATTTTATTTCACATTTTAACAATAATTTTCCATTTGTCATCCGGCTTCCACTTTTTTTGGAGAAAAAGTAGCTCTTAGCATTACTAATGTTCATTTGAAAGTAACTTTGTACATCTACCCCCTACATGGGCTATTTCTTAAGATATTTTTTCTTTGACTTTTGCTTACAGTAATTTGACAAAGTGCATTAATGTGTTTTTCTCTGTATTTATCCTACTTTGGAGTCACTGTGAATTGTGAATTATGAATTGAAGTCCTCTATCAACTTTTGATGTCATATCTTCAAGTGTTACATCTACTCTATTTTCTCTCTTGAGTCTCTTTTTGAACTTCAATTACATACATATTATATTTTTTAACATGCTCACATTTTCATTATGCTCTGTTCATTCTTTAAAAAAAATTATTTTTGCCCTATGCTTCACAGTGATTGTTTTCCATTGATGTCATTTCCAATTTCACTTGTCTCCTGTCATGTTCTGTTTATTGTTAAACATATTTTATATAGCCTGAATTTGTGATGTTATGTTTTTTATTTTTAAAGAATTAATTTGTTTTTCTCAAATATTCTAATTATTTAAAAGTTTATTTTTGTTTCCATTCTTTAACCCAATGCATTCATTGTTTTCTTTTATGCAAAAACTTTTATTTTAAAGTTTGTATGTAGTACAACTATCGTAATGTACCTATTTACACTGTCTTCCTTATTCGGTTCAGAGACATCTAATTTTACATATTACCTTCCTAATAAGAGTATAGATTGACACAACTATTTTAGAATGTAATGTGCCAAAAATAATCAAGTAGAAATAGGAACACTTAAAATATTCATCTTCTATAATCTACTAAATGTATTTTCAAGGATATAATTATGGAAATCAGCAGATGTGTTAAAAATATTTGAGTACATCTGTCTTTACTGCACCACTGTTATTTAACTAAAAATAGAAAGCAAACTTTAATAAATGAATAAATAAAAACATAATCTATTGTGATGAATTATTGTGTGGTCACAAAAAATTATATTTTTGATTATTGAAAATCACAAGAAAACTTGTGACATCTTATGTAAAGCATCAGTATATAAACTATATGACTGTACATGCATTTATCTGCAACCATATGTTATCTGGGTCAACCATATGTTATCTGTCTTTTTAGTGTAAAAATAAATTGTTTTTCAACTCCTGTATCATGTTCTCTGGAAAGTACAATGACCTCCTCAAGAATACCGGAAATTACTAGATACTAGTAGTTTTTTCTGACATTTATGATTCTAACATTTTTATCCTAATATATCTCAATTAATTTGCATTTCATTTTCCATGGAAATTTTCCTCCACCTGCTGTGTAGAACACACACACACTCACCACTGGAATGATATATATTAAAACATCACTAAATTTGTTTAGATTTTAAGTGGTAACGTTTCATTTTATTCATTATACTTTTCAACATTGTTACAATGATTTTATATTCTAATAAAACTCTGACAAAAGGAGAACATAACATAAAATTTTAAAAGGAGCTATGAAGAAAATCAATAAACTGAAAATATTTACTAATTAATAGTTTTAGTCATATTAACTTGAGAAATTAATTCATAATTCATATGACCAGTTAGGCACTTTAATTAGAAACAATTAATGCAGTCAGAAAATTTAAACAAACATTCTCCATGAGTTAGCCAGATATAGGTTCTGAAAGCACACAAAAACAAAAAAGTCTTCATCATTTGCACAAGCACAAAAAGTGAAAATAAGCAAATACACACATATATATGTTTTTTATCAATTAACCAGGCATGAAAAGAATAATATGGGCATACCTCATATATTTTCCTTGATCAATACTGAAACCATACACAAATACACACATAAGCAGATACATAAAGTTTCTCTAGTAACTTTTCATATAATGGTTGTTATCATCTGCACTAAAGAAAACTTTTAACCATTAGACTACAATCAGAGATATAAAATTTGATTGTATTACATATTTCAGTGTTTGATTATGAAGTAAAATGAAAGTCTACAAATTTTCCTACAATGAAGCAAAAGAGAATTTCTAGAATTAATCAGTGATATTAAAAAATAGAATCTTTTTTTAGTCAATGAAGCATTAAAATATTCTCTGGAGGTTACAGCACTAAAATTCACTTTCTTTAATAAAATAACTCACAAAAAACAGTAAATTAGTGAATATATAGTATACATAAGGATTTTACAAGTCAAAATTTTAAAATAAGTAATGTGTTATTTTTAAGGGAAATATTTCTATAGGTTTGCCTGTGTTTAACTCTTGTCAAATTGATGACATTTTGTTTTCATGGAGAGGAGGATAGGATGGACAAAGTTCACTCTAAGGTAAAAATTAGATTAAACTCTTTTCAGACAGGAAGACAGTTGCATTCTATTGATAACAGATACCAAGAAACCTAAATGATGATATTAAAATTCTATAAGCTAGCATGATAATTGTGCACAAAGAATGTAAAGCAAGGTAAGAAAATATAGCAAACTATTTATTATTATTGATTATATACTGGCAATTTTAAAGTTGCTTTATGTGATTTGTTTCATTTAATTTTATAGTAACTACACAATTGAGATACATCATTATCCAAAATTCATAGTAAAGAAATGAAGACTTTTGAAGGTTCAATTTCTTTTCCAATATTGCAAAACAAAAAGCAACAAAGTCAGAATTTGAACCCAGGTATATCTGTTTTAAAAGGATTTTTTCAGCAATATAAATCTGCTCCTGCAACATTTGCTGTGCATATTGTCACATCCACAGTATTTGCATATGTGTGGTTTTCTTTAT
Source organism: Cephalopachus bancanus (assembly GCA_027257055.1). Taxonomy (NCBI): domain Eukaryota; kingdom Metazoa; phylum Chordata; class Mammalia; order Primates; family Tarsiidae; genus Cephalopachus; species Cephalopachus bancanus. Next base: position 722,079 of record JAPVLO010000563.1, read on the forward strand.
TGTTCTTTAACTTTTAAATTTTTTTTATTTTAAAGTTGTGGGGTACAATTCAGGGTTAGGTATACAAATATTCATTATGCCAGTACCCTTGTTGATGAAGTGTGTACCCCCTTCCTCAGGCAGATTCCCACTACTGCCAATACCACCTCACCTACCCACCTACCGCCCGCCCCTACGCAGTTTCCCACTGCTGTCAATATTTTCCTTATAATATTATGATAGTTGTTCAAGGTTCACTTATGAGTGAGAACATGTGATACTCAGTTCTTTATTTCTGTGTAAGATCACTCAGTATTATAAACTCTAAGTTCATCCAGGTTGCTGCAAAGTTCATGATTTTGTTCTTCTTTATGGCTGCATAATATTCCATTGTGTATATGTAAAACTTTTTTTTATCCAGTCCTCTTTTGATGAGCAGCACAGTTGGTTCCATGTTCTTGCTATTGTGAACAATGTTCCTATAAGCATACATGTGCAGGTATCTTTTTTATAGCGTGATTTGAGTTGTTCTGGCTATATTCCCAGTAGGGGAATTGCAGGGTCATATGTAAGGTCGATTTTTAGAACTTTTAGGAATTGCCACATTTTCCACAGAGGTTGTACTAGTTTACACTCCCACCAACAGTATAGAAGTGTTCTTTTTCACCACATCTTCGACAGCATCTGTTATTTTTTAGTTATTGATGATGGCCATTCTGACTGGAGTTAGGTGGTATCTCAGTGTAGTTTAATTTGCATCTCCTTGATGACTAATGAGGCTGAACATTTTTTCATGTATCTGTTGGCTGCTCATATGTCTTCTTTTGAGAAGTGTCTATTCATACCTTTTGCCCACTTTGTAATGGGTCTGTTTGTTTTTTTTCTTTCTGCACATTTGAATTCCTTGTAGATCCTGATATTAGACCTTTGTCAGACATGGAGTTGGCAAATATTTGTTCCCAGTCTGTGGGCTGTCTCCTTGCTCTCTTGATGGTTTCTTTGCCTTGGCAGAAGCTTGTCAGTTTGATGAGGTCCCACTTATCCCACTGATCTTATCTCTTATGGCATTGGTACTTAGGGTTTTGATCAAGAATTGGTTGTCAGTTCCAATTTAAATAAGGGTGTCTCCTGCATTTTCTAATGTTCTTATAGTTTGAGGTTTTACGTTTAGGTCTCTGATCCATTTAGAGTTAATTTTTGTGTATGGGGATAGGGGTCTTGTTTGAATCTTCTGCACGTGGTCAGCCAGTTTTCCCAGCACCATTTACTGAATAGGTTCTCCTCTCCCAGTGGTGGGTGATGGAGGCCTTGTCGAAGATGAGTTGGTTGAGAAGTGAGGTTTTTCTTCTGGAATCCCAATTATTCTATTCCATTGGTCTATATGCCTGTTCTTGTGCCAATACCAAGCTGTTTTGATTATTTTAGCTTTACAATAAAGTTTAAAGTCTGGGGGTGTGATATCTCCTGCTTTTTGTTTGTTTGTTTTGTTTTTTGTTTTTTGTTTGCTGAGGATTGTTTTAGCTATTCGTAGTCATTTATGTTTCCATATAAATTTCCTGTATTGTTGTTTCTAGGTCTGAGAATAATGATGTTGGTAACTTAATGGGTATCACGTTGAATCTGTAGATTGTCTTAGGTAGAGTGGACAGCTTAACAATGCTGATTCTTCCAGTCATGAGCCTGGGATATTTTTCCACTTGTTTATGCCATCTTGGATTACTTTGAGCAGTGTTTTGCAGTTTTCATTGTAAAGGTCTTTCATGTCTCTGGTTAGGAAGATGCCAAAGTATTTTATTTTGTGTGTGTGTGGCTATTGTGAATAGAATCACGTTTGTTTTATGGTTTGTGTTTGTTTATATTGGTGTATAGAAATGCGGTTGTCTTTTGCACATTTATTTTATACCCTGAAACTTTGCCAAAGTTCTTTATAAGTGCAAGGAGGTTTTTGATAGTCTCTTAGGTTTTCGAGTTATAGAATCATGTCATCTACAAAGACAGATAACTTGATTTCCTCTTTTCCTATCTGGATACCCCTGATCACCTTCTCTTCTCTAATTGCTCTAGCTAGAACTTCCAAAACAATGTTGAACAAGAGGGGTGAGAGTGGGCATCCTTGTCTTGTTCCAGTTTTCAGTGGAAATGGTTCCAATTTCTGTCTGTTTAGCAGTATGCTGACTGTGGGTTTCTCATAGATGACTCTTATTATTTTGAGATATTATCCATCTATGCCTAAATGTTCCAAGGTTTTTATTAAGAAAGAGTGCTGGATTTTATCAAAAGGTTTTTCTGCATCTAATGATATAATCGTGTGGTTTTTGTTTTTACATCTGTTGTTGTATTTTATTACATTTAGCCTTGCATCACAGGGATGAAGTCTACTTGGTTGTGGTGGGTGATTTTTGATATGTGCTGTTGAATCCCATTTGATAGGATCTTCTTGAGAATTTTAGCATCTATGTTCATCAAGGATATTGATCTATAGTTCTCTTAGTTTTTTGGATTTTTGCCTGGCTTGGGTATCATTGTGATGTTAGCTTCATAAAGTGATTTTCGGAGAGTTCCGTCTTTCTCAATAGCCTGGAATACTTTCAATAAGATTGATATTAGTTCCTCCTTGTATGTTTTGTAGAATTCTGCAGGAAAGCCATCTAGTCCAGGACTTTCTTTGGTAGGTAGTTTTCTTATGACATAGTCAATTTCCTGGATTGTTATTGGTCTATTTAGGGTCTCTATTTCTTCTTCTTTCAACCTGGGGTGGTTGTGTGATTTCAGAAAGTTCTCCATTTCCTTAGGGTTTCAAGTTTGTTTCCATACAAGTGAACATAGTAGTCTCTGATAATCTTTTGTATTTCTTCAGGGTCAGTCGTAACTTCAGCTTTTGTGTTTCTAATTGTGTTTGTTCTGGCCTTTTCTCTCTTTTTCTTGGTCAGTGTAGCTAGGGAACATCAATCTTGCATATCCTTTCAAAGAAACAGCTTTTTGTTTCATTGTTTTTTTTTGTTGTTGTTGTTTTTTTTTTGTTTTTTTTGTATTATCTTTTTGTGTTCCATGTCCCAGATTTGGACTTTTATTTTGGTGATCTGGATTCTTCTGCTGAAGTTAGGGTTTTGGTGGTCTTGCTTTTCCAGCTTCCTCGGGTGGCTTGTTAGGATGTTAACTTGTGATCTTTCTATTTTCTTCATGTGTGTTTGTAGAGGTTTGAATCCCCCTCTTACTACTGATTTCATGGCTTCCCAGAGGTTTTGGTGAGATGTTTCATCATTTTCATTTGTTTCCAGGAATCTTTTAATCTCTGTTTTGATTTCCATGTTGACCCAGGAGTTGCTTAGCATCATGCTGTTAGCATCCATGTCTTTGTTGTTTTGGGGGGAACTTTGTTGGTGTTGATATTTATTTTTATTCCACTGTTGTCTGAGAAGCTGCATGACAGAATATCAATCTTATGAAATTTGTTTATGCTTGATTTATGGCCAAGGATGTGGTCGAACTTAGAGTACATTCTATGTGGTGATGAGTAGAATGTATATTTTGTTGTTGTTGGGTGGAGTGTTCTGTAGATGTCAATTAAGTCCATTTGGCCAAGAGTCATATTGAGTTTCCAGATCTCCTTCCTGATTTTTTTGTCTTGGTGATCTGTCTAGGGTTGTTAGTGAGGTATTAAAGTCTCCAGCTATGATAGTGTTGAGTCAAACTCTTTTTTAAGTTTGCCTAGAAGCTGCTTTATGAAAGTTGGCGGTCCTATGTTGGGTGCATATATTTTTAGGACGGATATTTCTTGTTGATGGATTGATCCTTTTATCATTATGTAGTGACCTTCTGTATCTTTTTTAATTTTTGATAGCTTAAAGGTTATTTTGCCTGATATTAAAATCACAACTCCTACCTTTTGTCTGTTCCATTTTCCTGAAACTTTACTTCCCATCCTCTTACTGTGAGTCTGTGATTGTCCTTTCTGGTGAAATGAGTCTCTTGGAGACAATATATTGTTGGTTCATAATATTTTATCCATTTTGCCATTTTATGTCTTTTCAGTGGTGCACTTAGTTCATTCACACTCAGGCTAATTATTGAAATGTGAGAGTTTACCCTTTCATGAGACTCTTATAAAGTTGTTGTTGTTCCTATTTGTTTGTTTCTTTAGATTTTGAGGTTGATTCTTGTGTGTTTTCAATCATTTTCCTGCACTCTTGTGAAGAAGGTTGTCATTCTTTTTTTCCCCTTTCTTCTCTGTTTAAGACTTTCTTAAGTGTTTCTTGTAGAGCTGGTCTAGTGGCAGCCAAGTTCTTAGGGGTTGAATTTCTGGCAAAGATTTTAATTCTCCCTCACTGATGAAGCTTACTTTAGCTGGGTAGGTTATTCTTGTTTGAAATTGTTTATCTTTGAGATCTTTGAAGATTGGACTCCAAGCTTTCCTAGCCTAAAGTGTTTCTGTAGGTATATCAGCTGCTATTCTAATTGCTCTTCCCTGGTAGGTAGTCTGACCTTTTTCTTTTGCTGCCTCTAGGATATTTTAGTTTATATCTACTTTGTTTAGGCAAATTGCTATGTGTCTAGGAGTTGGTCTTCTCATTTTTTGTCTCACAGGGGCTCTCTGAATCTTTTGTGTTTGAATGGTCACATCACTGGTGAGATGATGAAAATTTTCTTGAATAATTTCGTGGAATGTTTGTTCCTGGGTAGTCTCTGTCTCTCTTTCTGTCTCAGAAAGTCCAATTACTCTTAAGTACAGCCTCTTGAAATAATCGCTCATCTCTTGAAAGTTTTGTTCTGTCTTTTTAAGCTTCTTTTCTATGTTTTTGACAGTTTGGGGTAATTCTATATTTTGGTCCTCAAGCTCTGAGATTCTTTTTTCTGCTTGGCTAATTCTGCTTTCCATGCTTATCAGTTTGTTACTTATTACATTCACAGTATCCTTTACCGCTGTTATCTCAGTTATCAACTCCTTCATTCTTTCCTCTTGTCTATCTTCAATTCTTTTTATTCACTCTATTAAGATCTTGATATCTGTGTTTGTAGTTTGAGACCAGTCTTTCTGGGGGCTCTTCATTGTTTGTGTTCTGAAATCTGTTTTCTAAGTGTCTGACCTCCCAGAGGTCTGAGTGAGTCCCATATTCTTCTGTCAGTTTTTCTTCATTTTTGTAGATTTCCCTCCCCTCCACTTTTTTCCACCTCTTCTTTAATACTGTTGTCCAGGGATGGTGGGGTTGCTTTTACTTCTGTTTGTTCAATCTCATATTCTTCCTTATGTGTATCTCCTGTCTTTGTTCAATTCTAAAGCTGGACTGTAGGTTGTGTGCTGTACTTTTGAAGTTTTGAAGTTTAATTGGCAGGAGAGCTGTGATTCAATATCTGTCTGCAGATCCCAGTATCCACTGATAGGTGTATGGGCACCCTGGCACCCACTTCCCACTGCCATACAATCTGTCCATGCAGTGGGGGTATAGGTTTGGTCCCCAAAAGGAAAATGAGGTAAGAAAAAGGAAAAGAATGGAAAAAGAAAGGAAGGGGGCAAGAGGAAGGTGGAGAGAGAGAAGAGTAAGAGGGAAAACAGACAGACATACCAACTAACAAATGAAAAGAGACACTAAGACAGAAAAGAGTAAAACAAAAAAATTGAAACAGACAACCATACAAACACAAAAAAACACACAAACTAAGAAAAAAAACTCCCTGATGTACTCTTCTCACACACAAACTGAAAAGTCTAAGGAAAAAAAAAATCAGTAAAGTAACAGAAACAAAGCAAGTAAGAAAACATTATCAAAACAGAAAGAGAAACAAACTAAAACCAAAACCAATAAAAAATGAGCAAAAGAAACAGACAAAAAAGAAAAATAAAAAATAAAGGCCGGGCTCGGTGGCTCAGCCTGTAATCCCGCACCTTTGGGAGGCTGAGGTGAGTGGATTGCCTGAGCCCGCGGGTTCGAGACCCACCCAGGCAGCGAGACCTCACCTCTACAATAAATCAAAAAATCAGCCGGGTGTGGTAGCACATGCCTGTAATTCCAGCTACTTGGAAGGCTGAGGCGGAAGGATCGCCGGAGCCCAGCAGGTCAAGGTTGCGGTGGCCAGGAGCGGCCACTGCACTCCAGTCTGGGTGACAGAGTGAGACTCCAACTCAAAAAATAAAAATAAAAATAAAAATAAAAACAAGGAACCAAATTTGCTGAGGTTGTTCCAGTAAGTCCAGTGTCCTTTCAGCTCTGATCTCTAGCTCTCAGCACAGACTGATAGGGTTGTTCACAACTTGAGTCAGGTCTACTGTGGAAGGAGGGTGGATCAGATCTGGACTCACCTGGCTTGCTGCCTGTCAAGTCTGCCACTCAGATCTGACCTGTCTGTGTCTGATCCAGCATGAGAAGGGGTTTCTGTTTCTTCCAATTTGATGAGATTACCTTAGGTCCCACGTTGGAGGCTGGGCGGAGCTCGGTAGAGCTTGGCCATGCTGGGCAGGGCAATGTAGGTCTCTGCCTGGTCCTGGGACAGAGAAAATGGCTGCAGATAGTGTTTTCTCCCCAGGCATGGGGCTCCTCTCTGGCTCCCCCCCCATCTTCTCTCTCCACTGATCAGATTCAGGGCTCCACCTGACTTGCTATAACAGGTGATGGTGTGGGCCAGGTACCAGGTGATAGGAATCAGCTGAATTCAGCAGGCACTTCTCAGCAGAGTCCTGTGAACAGCTGATGACCTTGTGTACCTGGAGCTCCAATCTCTGAGTGGTGGGCGATTGCAGTCACCTTCACAGTGGGTCCCCAGGTACATGAACCCAAGTCTTCCCTCAGAAGGACTTTCACTCTCCCAACCAGCACACACCTACTCACATAGAGAGTCTTTATGGACACTTGCTTTTATGGAGATTCCCACAGTCTGACCTGTCTGGTCACCATCTTCTCAACACTCCCCCTATAAGTGATTTTCTGCAAGCTTTTTTCCATCCTTAAAATCATAAAAATACTCAAACTCATGAAAGAAAACATGGAACCATTTCACTAAAATGATCCTGCTTTATATATTTGTCAATTAAATATGTTCAGAAGCAACTGTGGACTAAATTGTGAAGGCTATTAACTTAAAAACATTTTTTTCTATTACAGGTCATAAGAACATCATCATCTTTCCAGCCCTAAAATAAAATCTCCTTCTGTGACACAGTAAAATGTCACATAATTATCTGTATTATTATTTTGTTGTTTACCATAAACATAAATGTCTAAGGAGTATAAACTCACTAGACCTACACCCAACACCCTAAAACATGCCTAACAGATTCACACAAAAACACACACACATTTTTTTAACTCTTAAATTTCCTTTCTCTAAATCTAATTTTTTTGAAAATTAGATAATAAGTAGATAAATAAATTAGAGGGATGAGAAAAAAGGGAGGTAAGCAAAGAAGGGAAAGAAAGAGAAAGATGTTGGCATAATATTAAGAAGAGGCTCGATTAGATTAAATTTCATTTCATCCTTCAGTCCCTACAAGTATCTCCTCCTCAGGACCCTTTGATGCATGGGTATTCAGCATTAGAATGAACACTTCCTTGACTTTATGCAGTATCCTTTTCCAATACTGTGTGATATTATAAAGTTATTCCTTATATAGAATAAAAGTTTTCTACCCTATGACTTTCATCCTTTAATGCTAGTTTTGCCCTCTGGACTTACAGGAAACAATCTATTCTCTTTTCCACATGACAGCTCTTCAAAATTTCAAGGCAACTAGCATGTCGCCCCTTCGTCTTCTCATCCCCAGGCTAAACACCCACAGAAGATTATACTAAAGCATTAATATCTCCACCCTGAATTTTTTACACTCCCACATCTTCTCCTTTGTTACTTCCCTCTAAAACAGTGGGAACAATGAAAAAAATGTGACATATATGAACTGAATTATATAATCTCACTCACCTCCTACTTCACTCCTCCACATAGCTTCTTTGCAGACCTTTTATGTAGTGAAGTGCCATAGGATTTAGAGGAAAGAAATCATTCAGAAATCATCCTGAAGCCAACAAGATTTATTTTAACCTTAAAAGTCATAGAGCTATCTAGAATTCACTATCATTGCCATAGGGAGTACCCACAATAGGAAAGACTAAATATATAAAAAATATTTAATTTTTAAAAACTCTAGTAAATTTACAAAATGTACAGGAGCAGGTACATTAGCAAAAATCAGTTACATTGCCACAAGTACAATTTAGAATTAGATTTATATTTAAATTTCAGCTATACCATTTATAAGCTTTTTGTCCTTATACAATTTATAAGTGTTTACTGAGTCACAATTTTTTCAAAAAGAGAAAATGATTCTTAACTCACATGTTTATTGTAAAGACGAGAAAGAAACTATATGTAGTAGGTTTACTTTATTTGAAAGCAAACAAAAATTTTCCTTCATCTCAAATGTTTAGGTCAAAGGCACAATGTAAAGTCTATTTAGCAAAGGGAAGAACCTTCACTGTGCCAGAATTAGAAGCTTCCAAGATTTCTGACAGTCAATCAAGGATGTTTAGCATTAACTTCTGTTCTCAAGTGTAATCCTACTAAAATGACAGCAAAATATTTAAAGGCATAAGTCTGTGAGGTCAAAGAAAAGAGAATAAATGACAACTGACAAGAAATGAAATCAGATTCATTTTAAGTTTAAAAGCTGAAGAGTAGACAAGTGGAAATTGACTTAGCAGTCCAGAGAAATTTAAGTGTCTGCAGGAGGAAGGACCAACAACAACAGCAAGAACAACAATGACAAAATCTATCTGTTCTGTAGCATCTCAGAAAGATGAAAGGCCCAGAAATTGCAAACATCAATTGCCTCTAAAGACAGGAATGTAGATGGCAAAAATAGAATTATTTGTTCACTGCTTCGTTCACACTTTGCATATAAATCTAAGCTAAATATCCAAATTGACCACTTATAAATTCTACTTTCCACAAAGGTAGAATATAATTCAGTTTAATTCTCAGTTACTTTATAAAATGGATCATCTTTCTTTCAGTTTCCACAACATTTTTGTTTCCATCTGAGACATTACCAGGAGCACCTTTGACATTCATATATATAGCAGCTTTTTGTTCATAAGATGATCGATACTTTCGTACAGCTCTCCTCTTTTCTCTCTGAGCCCTCACCATTATCACCTTTAACACACTTGTGATGGTTAATTTTATATGTTAACTCGATTTGGCCAAAGGGTACTCACACATTGACTAAACACTATTCTGGGTGTTTCTGGATGAGATTAATACTTGAATCACTTTGGTGGTTAACAAAAACTGGAGGATGAGGGTGAATGGGAAAGAAGGAGATGTTGATGAAAGAATACACAATTTCATTTAGACAGAGGAAATAAGCACTAATGATCTATTGTACAGAATAGTGATTGTAATAAATAGTAATACACTGTATATTTCAAACTTGCAAAAAGAGTCGATTATAAGTGTTTTCCCCAAATGTAAAAGTATGTGAAGTAATGGATTTGCTAACTGATTTGATTTAATCATTCTACATATATTAAGCCATAACAGAGCACTCCATAAATATATACAATTGTTATATTTCAATTAAAAATGAAATAAAACATATCTTCTAAAAAACAAACAAAACATTTGAATCACTATAATGAGTATAGAAGGTTGCTCTCCTTAATGGAGTTGGGCCTCATTTAAGCAAGCGAAAAACTAAATATAACTCAAAAGTTGCAGAGGAAACTCCTCTTGCTTCAGTGATGAAGCTGACACACTGGTTTTATTCACCCTTTAGATTCCAACTAAAATATTATTCCTCTTGGGTCTCAAGCCAGTCATCATTCAGACTGAAACTTACACCATAGGTTCTTTTGATTCTTAGGCCTTCAATCTCATACTGGAACTGTATTTTGGTTCTTATGGGTCAAGCTTGCAGACTGTAGTTCTTGAGAATTTTCTGCCTTCATAAGCATCATGTGAGTAATTTTTAAATTATATATATATATATATATTATTTTTACATTTTTATTTTAGAGTTGTGGCGTACTTGTGAATATTTGCTACATAACTAAATTGTGTGGAAGTGAGATTTGGACTACTAGTGAGCCCTTTTCCCCCAGTAACAAACATGGTACCCAATCTCTCCTTTCTCCATCTTTTGGCAGTGCTCAACATCTGTTGTTCCCACTTTTGTGACCACGTGTTCAATATTTATTGACCATTTATGAGTGAAAGCATGAGGTATTACATTTTTTGTTACAGTGATAATTCAGTTAGAAAGATGGCTTCCGGCTCATCCATGTTGCTGCAAAGGACATGATTTTGTTCTTCTTTATGACTGTGTAATATTTCATTGTGTATATGTACCACATTTTCTTTATCAAGTCTACTTTTGAAGAGTATCTGGATTGGTTCCATGTTTTTGCTATTGTAAATAGTGCTGCAATAGACATACAAGTGCAGCATTTTTGGTAGAGCACTTTATGTTCGTCTGGGTATATTTCAAGGAGTGTGATAGCTAAGTTGAATGGTAGCAAATAACATCTTGACTGGTATGAGGTGATATTTTATTGTAATTTTGATTTGCATATTCCTGATAATTAGTGATGCTGAGTATTTTTTCATATATTTGTTGGCTGCTTGAATGGTTTCCTTTGAGAAATGTCTGTTCCAGTTCTTTGCCTTCTTTTTATTGAGATTATTAGTTTTGTATTGTTTCTTTTTCAGTTTGTTTGAGTTCCTTACAGATCCTAGTTGTTAGACCTTTGTCAAGTGCATAGCTTGCAAATATTTTTCCAATTTTGTGGGTTGCATCTTTATTCTCTTTATGGATTCTTTTGCAGTACAAAAACTTTTTAGCTTGATAGGATCTTGTCAATTTTAACTTGTGCTGCATTTGCTCTTCAGGACTTGACCATTAATTCATTGCCTAGCCAAAGGGCAGGAGAGTGTTCCCTAAGTTTTTTCTAATATTCGTACACTTTGAAGTTTCACATTTAAGCATTTGATCCATTTTGTATTAATTTGCATAAATGTTGATAAGTAGGAGTCCAGTTTCATTCTTCTGCATGTAGGTAGGCAGTTTTTCCAGCACCATTAGTTAAATATGGTTTTCTTTTCTCAGTGTTGCATGTTGTTGTTGTTGTTGGCTTTGTTAAAGATAGGATGGTTGAAGATTTGTAGTTTTATTTCCAGATTCTCTGTCCTGTTGGCTGTCATGATTAATGTAGTCTTATAGTAAAGTTTGAAGTCTGGAAGTGTGACACCGCTGGCATTGTTTTTTTAGGGTGGATTGCTTTAACTATTCTTGCTCTTTTTTGCTTCTATTTTAATTTCAGTATTATCTTCTCTAGGTTTGTGAGAAATGATGTTGATAGTTTGATAGGCATTGCATTGAACTATCTATAGATTGCTTTGGTTAGAATGGACATCTTGATGATATTTATTCTTTCAATCCATGATCATGGGATGTACTTCCATTTGTTTGTTTCATCTTTGATTTCTTTGAAGAGTGTTTTGTAACTCTCATTTTAAAGATGTTTCACCTTTTTGGTTAAATGAATGCCAAGGGTGTGTGTGGGGTGGGGGGGCTACTATGAATGCGATTGTGTTTTTGTTTTTCAGCCTGCTTATAGTTGGCATATAGAAATGCAATGGATTTTTGCATGTTGATTTAGTATCTCAACATTACAAAAGTTATTTATCAGTGAAAGGAGGTTTTTGATAGACTCTGTAGGTTTTTATAGGTATATAATCACATCCTCTATAAAGCAGGATAATTTAACATCCTCATTTTCTATTTGGATACCCCTAATGTTTTGTCTCCTGCCTGATTGCTCTAGCTAGGACTTGCACTAATATGTTGAATAGGAGAAGTTGGAGTGGGAAAACTTGTCTTGTCCCAGTTCTTAGGGTGGATACTTCCAGCTCCAGCCATTAGCTATAATGTTGGTGGCAGGTTTATCAGAGATGGCTATTATTATATTGAGGAATGTTTTTTTGATACCTAAATGATTGAGGGTTATTAAAAAGAAGGAATGTAGCCGGGCTCCGTGGCTCAGCCTGTAATCCTGCGCCTTTGGGAGGCTGAGGTAAGTGGATTGCCTGAGCCCGCGGTTTCGAGACCCGCCTGGGCAACGAGACCTCATCTCTACAATAAATCAAAAAATCAGCCGGGTGTGGTAGCGCGTGCCTGTAATTCCGGCTACTCGGAAGGCTGAGGCGGAAGGATCGCTGGAGCCCAGAAGGCGAGGCTGCGGTGGCCGGGAGCTGCCACTACCTTCCAGTCTGGGCGACCGAGTGAGACTCCAACTCAAAAAAAAAAAAAAAGAAGGAATGTTGAATATTAACAAATACTTTTTCAGTGTCTATAGAAATAATCATGTGGTTCTTGGTTTTGCAGTTATTTTTGCAGTGGATTGCAATTGTTGCCTTGCATATTTTGAACCAGTCGTGCATCCAGCAAATGAAGCTCACCTCTTTATGATGGATGGTCCTTGCAATGTGGTATTGGCTGTGATTGGTTAGAATCCTTTTTCAAAAATTTATTTTTATTTTTTTCAAGATGTGGGGTACATCAGGATTAGGTGGATAAGTGGTCATTGTACAGGTAATGTTTGAACCTCCCTTTGGTCCCCACTTCACTGCTTTGAGATCAGGTAATCTTATTAATGCTATGTGCCCCCTCCTACTAGCAGTTTCCTGGCACTGCCAATTCTTTCTTTTAGTATTATGGTAAATATTCAGGGTCTGCTTATGAGTGAGAACATGTGGTATTCAGTTATTTTCTTCTGTGAGAGATCACTGAGTATGATAGACTCTAAATACATCCAAGTTGTCGTGAAGTCCGTAATTTTGTCCATCTTTATGGCTGCAAAATATTCCATCATGTATGTGTACCACATTTTTTTTATCCAGTACACTTTCAATGGGCAGTACGATTGGTTCCATGTTTTTGATGTTGAGAAGTTTTCTTAGATCTTTTAGAAAACTCCGGATTTTTTTCCACAGAGGTCGTACTAGTTTACATTCCCATCAACAGTCTAGGAGTGTTCCCTTTTCTCAGTATCCTCCCAAGCATCTGTTGTATTTTGAGCTATTGATGATGGCCATCCTGATTGGAGTTAGGTGGTATCCCAGTGTGTTCTTTTTTTTTATTGTGGGGTACAATTCAGGGTTAGGTATACAAATATTCATTGTGCAGGTACCCTTGTTGATGAGGTGTGCCCCTCCTTCTCCAGACAGATATCGACTACTGTCAATCCCACTTCCCTCTTCCCCCCACCCCCCACAGTTTCCTGCTACTGTCAATCCTTTTCCTACAGTATTACGGTAGTTGTTCAAGGTCCACTTATGAGTGAGAATGTGTGATACTCAGTTCTTTGTTTCTAGGAAAGATCACTCAGTATTACAAACTCTAATTCCATCCAGGTTGCTGAAAAGTTCATGATTTTGTTCTCCTTTATGGCTGTGCAGTATTCCATTGTGTATATGTACCACATTTTTAAAATCCAGTCCTCTTTTGATGGGCAGCACGTTTGGTTCCATGTTCTTGCTATTGTGAGCAATGCTGCGATAAACATACGTATACAGGTCCAGTGTAGTTTTAATTTGCATTTTTGAGACAGAGTGTCACTCTGTCACCCAGGCTGGAGAGCAGTGACAGGCTCATGGTCACTGCAGCCTCGACCTGCTGGGCTCAGGCAATCCTTGCACTTCAGTCTTCGAACTAGCTGGGATTATAGGTGTGTGCCACCACATCCGGCTAAATTTTTTTATTTATTGTAGAGATGAGGTCTTGCCAAGTTGCCCAGGCTGATCTCAAACCCATGGGCTTAGGCAATCCTCTCACCTCAGCCTCCCAAAGTGCTGAGATTGTAGGTGTGAGCCACCACACCCAGCCTATAATTTGCATTTTTTTGGATGGTTGATGAGGCTGAGCATTTTTTCAGATGTCTCTTGGCTGCTTGTATGTTGTCTTTTGAGAAATGTCTATTCATATCTTTTGCCCACTTTTTCATGGGCTGTTTGTTTTCTTCCTCTTGGCACATTTGATTTCCTTGTAGTTCCTGGATGTTAGGCCATTGAAAGATATACATTGGCAATTTTTTTTTCTGTTCTGTTGGCTGTCTCCCTCGCTTGATAGTTTCTTTTGCTTTGCAGAAGCTTTTCAGTTTGATGAGGTCCCCCTTGTTTATCTTATCTCCCTATGTCATGGGTGTTTTGGAAGTTGTTATCCCTCTTTGCTGATGATATGATCCTATACCTTGAAAACACAAGAGAATCTGTCAACACTCTCCTTGCACTGATAAAAGACTTTGGCAAAGTCTCTGAGTACAAGATAAATGTGCAAAAGACAGTTGCATTCTTGTACAACTACAATAAATAGGCAGATAACAATTGTAATAAAAAGGACAGTCCCATTCACAATAGCCACACACAAAAAAGAAATATCGAACATCTTCCTAACCAGAGAGGTGAAAGACTATTACAATGAAAACTACAAAACATTTTTCAAAGAAATCAAAGAAGACACAGACAAATGGGAAAATATTCCATGCTTATGCTCATGGATTAGAAGAATCAACACTGTTAAGATGTCCATCCCACCAAAAGCAAGCTACAGATTCCACACAAGATCCATTAAATTACCAGCATCATACCTCTCAGACCTGGAAACACCAATAGAGAAATTCATATGGAAACATAAACCATCATAAATAGGCACAATAATCCTTAGAAGAATAAACAAAGGAGTAGGCATCACACTTCCAGACTTTAAACTTTATTAAAAGGCTGCAATAATCGAAACAGCCTGGTGTTGCTACAAGAACAGGCATATAGACCAATGGAAAAGGATAGTGATTCTGGAAGCAAAACCTCAATTTTTCAACCAACTCATCTTCAACAAAGCCTCCACCACCCACCACTGGGGAGAGGAGAACCTATTCAGTAAATGGTGCTGGGAAAATTGGCTGATCACATGCAGAAGATTGAAACAGGTCCCCTACCATTCACCATACACAAAAATCAACTCTAAATTGATCAAAGACCTAAACATAAAACCTGAAACATTAATAAACTTATAAAATGCATGAGACACCCTTATGGAAATTGGAATAGGCAACCAATTCCTGATCAAAATCCCAAATGAACATGCCATAAGAGATTTGCTAGAGCCTTGTTGAGAATTTTTGCACCTATGTTCATCCGGGAAATTGGTCTGAAGTTTTGTCTCCTTGTTGGGTCTTTGGCATTTTTAGCTATCAGGATGATATTGACTTCATAGAATGCACTAGGGACAATTCTTTTTTCTCAATTGCCTGGAATACCTTCAACAGCATTGGTAGAAGTTCTTCCTTGTATGTCTTATAGAATTCAGCTAAGAATCTATCTGGCCCAGGGCATTTTTTGGTGGCGAGTATTCTTATTACTGAGTTGATTTCTTGGAATATTATTGGTCAATTTAGGGTTTCAATTTCTTCCTGTTTCAATATTGGAAGATAGTGTATTGCCAGAAATTTTTTCACTTCCTTTACATTTTCTAGATCATTCACTTAAAGATGTTCATAAAAATCTCTGTTACTAGTCTGTATTTACTGAGTATCAGTTGTTACATCACCTATTTTATTTCTGGTTGTTTATTTGAATTTTTTTGTTGTAGTTTACCTGGCCAGGGGTTTCTCAATCTTATTTATCCTTCCAAAGAACCACTTTTTAGACTTGTTGATTCTTTGAATAATATTTTTTGGTCTCTATTTTATTTAGATTTGATTTTTTTTAATGATTTCCCTTGTTGTACTCATTCTGACATTATATTGCTCATGTCTTTCCAGCTTGCTTAGATGAGATGTTACACTGTCTTCTTGAGATCTTTTTATTTTGTTAATATGTGCATGTAATGCCATATACTTTCTTCCCAGCCCTGTTTGTATGGTATCTCATAGGTTTTGGTATGTTGTGTCTTTGCTTTTGTTTGTTTCTAGAAATATTTTTATTTCCTTCTTGTTTTCTCTATTGACTCAAAAGTCATTTAGAAGCATGCTGTTTAATTTTCATGTACTTGTGTGCTTTGTAGTGATACTATTGGTAATGATATTTATTCTTATTCCACTGTAGTCTGAGAAGATGCTTGGTATAACTTTGATCTTTTGGAATTTGTTTATGCTTGATTTGTTTCCAAGTATGTAGTAAATCTTGGAGTGTGATCCACATGCAAATGAGAAAATTGTGTATTCAGTGATTGTTGGGTATAGTGTTCTGTAGATGTCCATTATATTCAATTGGTCAAGTGTTGAGTTAATGTTCTAGAATTACTTGTTAGTTTTCGCATCAGTGATCTGTCTCAGGTTGTTAGTGAGATGTTGAAGTCTCTGACTATAATTGTATGGCTGTCTATTTCCTGTTTTAGTTTTACTAGCAATTGCTTTATAAATCTTGGTGCTCTGAAGTGGCTGCATATACATTCAAGGTGGATACTTATTTCAGGTGGATTTAGCCTTTTACCATTTTGAAGCATCCTTTTTCACTTATATTGCTTTAAAGTTTGTTTCATCTAATACACGGATACTTTTGTTTTTCTTTTGTTTTGTTTTGTTTTCCATTTGCCTGGGAGATCTTTCTCCAGCCCTTTAACTTGAGTCTAGGGATGTCACTTGCATGGATAGTTTTCTTGAAGGCAAGAAAAACATCAATTTTGTTTCTTTGTCCAGTTTGCTAGTCTATGCCTTTTGAGTGCCTTTTGAGTGCCATTTGAGGCACTTTCAGGCCGTTCGCGTTTATTTAATTATTGATATGTAGGGGTTTGCTCCTGTCATATTGGTATTAAAAGACTGCTTTGCATTTTAGGCTGTATGGTTGTCTTGTGTTGTCAGTAAACTCAGTGCTTGCCTATGCTCTTGTTTTAGGTGGAACCATTCATTTCTTTGATTAGAACTTCCTTAAGCATCACTTGAAGGGCTAGTTTGCAGGTGGCATATTCTGTTAAGGATTGGATGTATGAAAAATATTTTAATTCTTCTTCATTAATTGAGCTTAACTTGGCAGGGTAAGAAATTCTTGACTAAAATTGCTTTTAAGAATGTTAAATATGCAGATCCAGTCCTTTTTGACTTGCAGAGTTTCTGTTGAGCAGTCTGCTGCAATATGGTTCTTCTTCAATTGATGGTTTGTTCCTTTTCGATAGCTGCCTTTGGCATTTTTTATTTCATTCTTGCCTTGGTGAGACAGATTATGTGGCATGGGGATGGTCTTCTCTTTTGTCTACGTGGTCATCTCTCTAGTTTGATAGAAAAAATTTTCTTTGATGACATCTTGGAAAGATCATTCCAATGTGTTCTCAGTTTCCCCCTTCTCTCTCAGGGATGCCAATAAACCATATATTTGGTCTTTTGCATAACCCCCAGACCTCTCATATGTTTTGCTCATTCTTCCTAAGATCTTTCTTCTTGTTTTTGTAAGACTTAGTTAATTCATTAATTTGATCCTCAAACTCTGGGATTCTTTCTTCTGCTTGGTCAATTCTACTGTTAAGGCTTGTTATTGTGTTTTGAAATTCCAGAAAAAAAATTATTCATTCCCAGAGGTTCAATCTGGTTCTTTATTAGAATGGCTAGGTCAGTTTTTACTTCTTGCACTGTTTTTATGGCTTGGGTGATATACATGAATCTTTCTCGTGGATCTCATTGAGTGTCTTTACCAACTGTAATCTGAATTCTACATCTGTCATCAGGGACAAGTTGTTCTGTATAAATTCCATTGCTTGAGATCTGTAAGGCCCCTTTTGTGGGTTTCAACTCTTTAAGGCTTTGGTGACTGCTTGGTGTTTGTTTGCCAGTTCTGCCTCCTCTGTGATGGCAGACTCTTCTATTTTTATTTTTATTTTTTGTTAGTTCAATTTTCTACTATTGGGGTGGCAGTTTTTGCTTCAACCAACTAATAAAGGTCCCATTTCTCAATACCATCACATTGGTAATTAATTTTCAACAATAGCAACCCAAAATCATTTCTAAAAAATAACATGGCTAAACTCATGTTTAGTGGTAAGACTGAACGTTTTTCACCTGAGATATGTAACAAGACAAGGATTTCCAATTTTTCCACTTCTGTTCAACATTATACTAAAAGTTCTAAATGGAGTAATTAGGCAGTAAAAAACAACAGGCTTCTAAATAAAGTAATAAAGTTATTTAAATTGGAATATTATATGTATGATCCTATATCGAATTACTATAGAATAAATTAAAAACTTTTAGAGCTAACAAACTATAGTAAAGTTACAAGTCACAAGACCAACTAGCAGAAAAAAATCAGTTTTATTTGTATGCAGCAGCAATGAACAATCAGAAAGTGAAATTGAAAATCAATTGCGTTTACAACAGTATTAAAAGAAATTATTAGTAGCAACTTTAACCAAGGGGGTGCAAGATTTGCACTCATAACATCACAAAGCATTGCTGAAAAACATGAAAGAAAACCTACATACATGGGAAGACAGCCTGTGTTCATAAGTAAGAAGATTTAACATTGGTGAAATGGTAGTAACCTAGAATGTATAAATAATATACAAATAATGCTTTTATTATATTATTGTATATAATAACATACTATATAGAGTCAAGGTCTTTCCAGTAAAAATTCTGACTTTTTAGTAGAAAAGAAGCAGATTTTAATATTTATTGGTTTTACAAGAATACAAAATAGCCAAAATAATATTGAAAAAGAAGAAAAAAATGAAAAATTCACACTTTCTGATTTCAAAATTGAGCACAAATCTGTGTCAATCACAATGATATGGTACTGGCATGAGAAAAAACATAGATAAATGGGACAAAATTAAGAGTTCATAAATAAACTCATATGTTTATGATTTATTACTTCTTGACAAGGATCCTGAGACCATTCATTGGGGAAAAAAATCTTTTCAACAAATAGTGCTAGAAAAACTACATATCCATATGCATAAGAATAAAATTGGTTTATCTCCATACAAAGATGAACTCAAAATTAATCAAAGAATTAATGGAAAAGCTAAAATCTTAAATGAAAACATAAGAGTAAATCTTTATCACCTTGAATTTGACAATGGATTATTCGAAATAATACCAAAATCAAAAGCAAAAAAAAAAAAAATATAGATACAGCAGATTTCATCAAGATTAAATATTTTTGCATATCAAAGGATACTTAAAGGAACCTGGGAAGACAGCACAGTGAATTAGTTTAAATGGTTGCATGTGATATATTTGAAAAGTGATGTGTATCCAGAATATATAAATAACTTTTATAACTCAAAAATAAGAAAACCAGCCAGGCTTAGTGGCTCAGCCTGTAATCCCATGCCTTTGGGAGGCTGAGGTGAGTGGATTGCCTGAGCCCGCGGGCTCGAGACCCACCTGGGCAGAGAGACCTCATCTCTACAATAAATACAAAAATCAGCTGGGCGTAGTAGTACATGCCTGTAATTCCGGCTACTCAGAAGGCTGAGGTGGAAGGATCGCTGGAGTCCAGCAGGTCGAGGCCGCGGTGGCCGGGAGTGGCCACTGCACTCCAGTATGGGTGACAGAGTGAGACTCCAACTCAAAAAAAAAGAAAAAAGAAAACCAAACAATTTAATTTTAAAATTAGCGAAAAATTTATATGCATTTATTCACAAAACTCATGGAAATGGCCAATAAGCATGTAAAAAGGTGTTTAATATTATTGGTTATTAGTCAAGTGCATCTTTAAATCACAATATCACTTCACACCCAGTTGGATGTCTATATTTTAAATTTAAAGTAAGTGTTGGTAAAGTAAGTATTGATAATATAGAGAAATGGGAACACTCATACGTTGCTGGTGGAAATGTAAAATGCTGAAGCTCCTCTGGCAAACTGTTTCATAGCTCTTAAAAAAGTTAATCATTAGATTACCAGATAACACAAAAATTTTATTCCTGACTATATATACAACATAATTGATGATAGTCAAGATTCTCTAGAAAAAAATAAGTAATATGTGTAGTATGGAGAGGGGATGAGAAGAGAGAGCGCGAGAGAGAGAGAGATTCACTCGTATAGTGTTTCAGGCTGATAAATCCAAAATTCCTAAGATAGGCTGGCAGTCTGGAGGCCCTAAGAAGAGTTGTTATTGCAGCTCAAGTCCAAAGGCAATGTGCTAGCCAAAGTCCCTCTTGCTTGACAGAGGTACATCTTTCTTTAAGGCCTTCAATTGATTGGATGAGGACCATCTACATTATGTAGGAAAAACTGCTTTACTCAAAGTCCATTAAACACCAATCTCATCTAAAAAATACTTTCACAGCAACATCCAGATATGTTTGGTTAAATACCTGTGCATTGTGAGCACACCCAAGTTGACACAAAAAATTAACCATTATAATTGAAAACAGGTTTCAAGCTTGTACATGAACATTCACAGCAACATTATTCACAATAAGAAAAAAGTGAAGATAATCAGAATGTCTATCAATTGATGAATGGGTTAACAGAATGTGGTATATCCACAAAATGAAATATTATTCAACCACAAAAAAGAATGAAGTATTGAACATGAATGAACCTTAAAAACATGTAAAGTGAAATAATCCAGACACAAAAGGCCAAATATTATATGATTCCCATTCAGGTCCAATTGAATCAGAATCTTTGAAACTGAAGCTTGGTTTTCATTATTTTTTAAAGTTTCCTAGTAGATCCCAATGTATAGTCAGAATTGAGAATTACTTATCAATTTCAATATTTTATCTTTACATATGAAGTCACAGATAGGGGAAGGGATTTGTTCATAATTATCTGGTGGGTCTATGTGAAAGTTAAAAATAACCTATTTACCTGAATCTGAATCAGCACTCTTTATGCAACTCTGTTCTTTGTTTCTCAAGCAAAAGTTGATGATTCAATCATAAGAAAAAATTCGAAGTATTCTGTGTCATTTACAGTATTTTAAAGAAAATTACAATTAATTTAAATATTTTTTATCATAAACGTAATATATCCAAATTATAGAAAATTGGGGGGTTCCAGTAAGATGGCAACAGCATAGGGGGACTTGTGAGATTCTCCAAATGTGAGTTCCCAAAAAGACTCTCACTTTTCTTCCCCCATCCCCCAGCCCACCACCAGCCATGCTGGTCCGAAGCCCAGGGACCTTCAGTCCCACACAAGGCCAGATATTGCGGGCCCCTGCTGCTGCTGTTCCAACATATGCAACTCCCACCTGTGTGGGAGTCTCGGGTCTTGGCTCCCTCCTGGCTACATTGTCTTTCGCCAAGCACCCAGCACCAAGCCGCCGGTCACTCAGGGAGGTTTTGGGCACCCGCCCCTCAGAGACACTGGTCCAATTCCTCGCTGAAGTACCCTGCGAGTGGCCCATGGACACTCCCCTGCTCACCGCCCCTTTGCCCTTTGGAGCTTTGGGCTCTGGCCCTTGGGCCCACCTGGCTGAGGCACTCAGCATGTGACCCCAAGCTTGGGGACCCAGACAAGTGGAGAGAAATGGATCTGCAAAAGTGAAACTGCCTCTGCCATTCTCCAGGAAGAGATTTCCATTGTCCCGCCCACCTATCAACAACAGCCACCTCGGCTCCTAAGGTAATGTCGCTAAACAGGAGACAAAGCCCCACCCCTATGCTGAATCAGACAAAAGCAACTCCCAGGCAGCAAGCTAAAAAAAAAAAAAAAAACCCAAACTCTGAGTAAATCTAGCTGCCTGCAATGAAAACAAAGGGGAGAGGCCGGAGATCGTAGCTGAAGTGACTTTAGTCTGATCTCTTATTTTGACTTTAGATTTTATCATTTTGACTGTTTTGATCGCTTTTGTTGTTTGCTTTCTGACTTACACTGTTTCATGATTTTTTTTGGGTCTGTCTCTGTGTAGCTACCAGTATTCTTTAGGGAATTTTTCTTACATGTCTTTTTCACTTCCCCTCCGGCTTTGTGTCTCTTTCTCACCTGATATTTGGGTATGTATGTCTTTTTTTTCCTCTCGCTCATCTCTGTTTCTAACTGCCTATTGACCCCCCCTTCCCCCATTATTTTCTTCTTTTATACCCCCTTTTAATCTAGGGACAAAGCCTACATACTGCTGCATGCACAGATTGTAAGGCAGAGGGAAATAGGTTCCAGTGTGCTCATACACCTGTTGGTGGATGCTAGAATCAGCATATACATTCTGAAACACAACTTCCACCTCAATTAAACCTCAAAACTACAAAAAGTACAGCCCGCAGCCCACACTCAACCTCAAAAGTGAACAAAGCCAGAAGACCCTCAAAAGGAAGAACAGGATATTGCACAAGTGAAACAAAAGCAACTCCACCTTCCCTCAGAAACAGAAATAAAGAAGGGGAGGGAAAAGGGGGAGAGAGAGAAAAATCTACACAAATGAAAAAAAACCAAAAGAAGAGTATGGGTCTCTCCCAGCCCCCCGGGGAGGGCAGACACTGAGAAAACTGACTTAGGAATGTAAACAATGAAGAGCACCCAGAATGAAGGGTCTCAAACTACAAACCTAGTTATCAAGATATTAATAGAGAGATTGAAAAGAATTGAGGAGACACAAGAAGAAACTAGGAAGGAGCTGATATCTGAGATAACAGTAAAAAAAAGAATACTGTGAATGAAATAAATAACAAACTGACAAGCATGGAAAGCAGAATTACACAAGTAGAAGAAATAATCTCAGAACTTGAGGACCAAAATATAGAACTAACCCAAACTCTTAAAAACACAGAAAAATAGCCAGGCTCGGTGGCTGAGCCTGTAATCCCACACATTTGGGAGGCTGAGATGAGTGGATTGCCTGAACCCACAGGTTCGAGACCCACCTGGGCAGCGAGACCTCATCTCTTCAATAAATCAAAAAATATTAGCCAGGCGTTGTAGGGTGCGCTTGTAATTCCAGCTACTTTGAAGGCTGAGGTGGAAAGATCGCCGGAGCCAAGCAGGTCGAGGCTGTGACTGGCCACTGCACTCCAGTCTGGGTGACAGAGTGAGACTCCAACTCAAAAAAAAAAAACCAAACAAACAGAAAATAAGCTCAAAAAGACAGAACAAAACATTAAAGAGATGAGCGATTGCTTCAAGAGACCGAATCTAAGAGTAATTGACCTTCCTAAGGCAGAAAGAGAGACAGAGACCACACTGGAACAAACTTTCCATGAGGTCATTCAAGAAAACTTCCCTTTTCTAATCGGTGATGCAAAAATTCAAACACAAAGATTCAGAAACCCCTGCAAGACAATAAATGAAAGACCAACTCCTAGACACATAATGATTCGCCTAAACAAAGTAGGCATAAAAGAAAAAAACCCTAAAGGCAGCAAGAGAAAAAGGACAGGTCACCTACCATGGAAGACCAAATAGAAAAGCAGCAGATTTATCTACAAAAACCCCGCAGCTAGGGTAACATGGGCCCTATCTTCAAAGTTCTAAAAGATAAACGATTTCAACCAAGAATAAACCCACCTGACCAAAACTAAGCTTCATCAGCGAGGGAGAATTTAAAAACTTTCCCCGATATCCAATCCCTAAGAACTTATGCTACCACAAAAAACCCCCTCTACATGAAACACTTAAGAAAGTACTAAACACAAAAGAAAAGGAAAAAAGAACAACGTTCTTCACAAGAGTACAGGAAAAAGAATAAAATAAACATGAACCAACCCCCAAAAACCAAAAGAAAGACAAAAAAACCAAGTAGAAGAACAACAACTCTATAAGAACTCTATGATAGGGACGAACTCTCACATTTCAGTAATTAGCCTGAATGTGAATGGACTAAACACACCACTGAAAAGACATAGAATAGCAAAATGGACAAAATATCACCAGTCAACAATATACTGCCTTCAAGAGACCCATCCCACTAGAAAGGACATACACAGACACAAAGTAAGAGGATGGGGAACAAATTTTCAGGCAAATGGAACACAAAAGAAAGAAGGAGTCGCGATCCTAATTTCTGACAAAATACCATTTAAGCTATCAAAAATTTAAAAAGATACACTACATAATGATAAAAGGTTCACTCCATCAACAAGAGATATCTATCCTAAACATATATGCACGCATGATAGGTGTGCCAACTTTCATAAAGCAACTTCTAGGAAAACTAAAGAAAGATATTGACTCTAACACCATCATAACTTCGGAATTTAATACCCCACGCACAATCCTAGACAGATCATCAGGACAAAAAAATCAGAAGTGAGATCTGGAACCTTAATGTGACTCTTGACCAAATGGACTTAATTGATGCCTACAGAACACTCCATCCAAAGGCCACAGAATACACATTCTACTCATCACCGCATGGAACGTATTCTAAGATCGACCACATACTTGGCCATAAATCAAGCATAAGTATATTTAAAAGGACAGAATTTCTACAATGCAACTTCTCAGATCACAGCGGAATAAAAATAATCATTAACACCAGCAAGGTCCCCCCCAAAACCCACAAAGACATGGACACTAAACAGCATGATGCTAAATAACTGCTGGGTCAATGATGAAATCAAAACAGAGATCAAAAGATACGCGGAAATAAATGAAAATGAAGAAACATCTTACCAAAATCTCTGGGACGCCATGAAAGCTGTAGTAAGAGGGGAATTTATATCCCTACAAACACACATGAAGAAAATGGAAGGATCACAAATTAATAGCCTAACAAGCCACCTAAGGAAGCTGGAAAGCGAGACCACAAAAACCCTAATTTCAGCAGAAGACTCCAGATCACCAAAATAAAAGCCCAAATCCAGGACACACAAGACAAAAAGATAATCCTTCAAAAGGATAAACAAGATCAATGGTTCTTTAGCTAGACTGACCAAGAAAAAAAGAGAAAAAACCCAAATAAGCACAATCAGAAACACAAAAGATGAAGTCGCATCTGACCCTGAAGAAATACAAAAGATCATTAGAGACTACTACATACACGTCTATGGAAACAAACTTGAAAACCTTAAGAAATGGAGGACTTTCTGACATCACACAACCTACCTAGGTTGGAACAAGAAGAAATTGAGACCCTAAATAGACGAATAACAATGAAGGAAATCGACTACATAATAAGAAAACTACCTACAAAAAAAAGCATGCAACCAGGGGGTCCGGATGGCTTTCCAGCAGAATTCTACAAGACATTTAAGGAGGAGTTGATACCAATCCTACTGAAGGTATTCCAGGCAATTGAAAAAGATGGAACTCTCCCCAAATCATTTTACAAAGCCAGTATCATATTGATACCCAAGCCAGGTAAAGATCCAACAAAGGAAGAGAACTACAGACCAAATTCTTTGATGAACATAGATGCTAAAATTCTCAACAAGATCCTAGCAAACCGAATTCAACAATACATCTCCAAAATCATCCATCATGACCAAGTAGGCTTCATTCCGGGGATGAAAGGCTGGTTCAACATTCGAAAAAAATAAATGTAATTAAATACCCCAAAACAGATGTCAAAAAAAAAACCACACGATTATATCATTAGATGCAGAAAAAGCTTTTGATAAAATCCAGCACCCCTTCTTGATAAAAACCCTCGAACATCTAGGCATACGGGGAACATACCTCAAAATAGTAAAAGCCATCTAGGAGAAACTCACAGCCAGCATACTCCTAAATGGACAAAAATTGGAACCATTTCCCCTGAAAACTGGAACAAGACAAGGATGCCCACTCTCACTCCCCCTGTTCAACATAGTATTGGAAGTCCTTGCTTGAGCAATCAGAGAAGAGAAGACAATTGGGGTATCCAAACAGGAAAAGAGGAAGTCAAGTTATCTCTTTTTTTCAGATGATATGATTGTGTATTTGAAAACTCAGAGACTCTGTCAAAAACCTCCTTACACTGATAAGGCCTTCGGCAATGTCTCTATACAAAAAAATGTGCAAAAGACAATTGCATTTCTTTACACCAATAATAAAAAAAAAAGAAACCCAAATAAAACACAAATTTCCCTTCAAAATAGCCACAAAAAAAATGAAATACCCTTTGGGATCTTCCAACCAGAGACGTAAAGACCTTTACAATGAAAACTACAAAAACTGCTCAAAGACATCAAAATGACACAAACAAATGGACAAATATCCCATGCTCATGGATTGGAAGAATCAACATTGTGAAGATGTCTATCTTACCTAAGGAAATCTACAAATTCAATACAATACCCATCAAATTACCAGCAACATTCTTCTCGGACATAGAAAAAACAACACTGGAATTCCTATGGAAGCACAACCGTCCAAGAATAGCCAGAACAATCCTCAGCAAAATAACAAAGCAGGTGTTAACACATTACCAGACTTCAAACTTTAATATAAAGCTACAGTCATCAAAACAGCTTGGTATTGGTATAGGAACAGGCATATAGACCAATGGAATAGAATTGAGATTCCAGAGGCAAGACCTCAATTTCTCAACCAACTCATCTTCGACAAACCCTCCACCACCTACCACTGTGGAGAGGAGAACCTATTCAGTAAATGGTGCTGGGAAAACTGGCTGACCACATGCCGAAGATTGAAATAGGACCCCTATCTATCCCATGTATGGGGATTAACTCTAAATGGATCAGAGACCTAAATGTTAAACCTCAAACCATAAGAACTTTAGAAAATGAAGGACATACCCTCATGGAAATTGGAACTGGCATCCAGTTCCTGAACAAAACACGAAACCCACAGGTCATAAGAGAGAAGATAGACAAGTGGGACCTTGTTAAACTGACAAGCTTCTGTAAAGCCAAAGAAACCATCGAAAGAGCAGGGAGACAGCCTACAGACTAGGAAAAAGTATTTGCCAACACCAGGTCTGACAAAGGCTTAACATCTTGGACCTACAAGGTACTCAAACGTGCTGAAAAGAAAAAAACAAACAACTCCATCACTAAGTACGCAAAAGTTATGAACAGACACTTTACAAAGGAAGACATCCGAGCAGCGAACAGACACATGAAAAAATGTTCAACCTCACTAATCATCAGGGAGATGCAAATCAAAACCACACTGGGATACCACCTAACTCCAGTCAGAATGGCAATTATCAACAACTCAAAAAGTAACAGTTGCTGGAGAGGGTCTGGCGAAAAGGGAACACTTCTACACTGTTGGTGGGAGTGTAAACTAGTGCAACCTCTGTGGAAAGCAGTGTGGCAATTTCTAAAAGCTCTAAATATCAACCTCCCATATGACCCCGCAATCCCCCTACTGGGAATATAAACTGAAGAACTCAAATCACTCTATAAAAAAGATACCTGCACTCGTTTGTTTATTGCAACATTGTTCACAATAGCAAGAATCTGGAAGCAACCATGCTGTCCATCAAAAGAGGACTGGATTAAAAAAATATGGAACATATACACAATGGAATACTTCACAGCCATAAAAAGAACAAAATCATGAATTTCGCAGCAACCTGGATGGAACTGTAGTTGAGTCTATAATACTGAGTGACCTCTCACAGAAGCAAAGATCCGAGTATCACCTGTTCTCACTCATATAGTGGATCTTGAACATCCAATGTAATACTATAAAAAAATGACTGACAGTAGTGGGAAACTATGGTGGGGGGAGGGAGATGGGATTAACGGTAGTAAATATCTGTCTGGGGACGGGGAAACACCTCTTATCAACAAGGTTGCCTGAACAAAACATATTTGTATACCTAACCCTTAACTGTACCCCCACAATATCATAATAAAAAATATTGATTATAAAAAAAAGAAAATTAGGGGACTATAGCACAGTAAAATATGATTATATCAGATGTTAAAGCGTTTTATTATTATTTTTTTCTCATTGAAACGGTAGGCATATTAATTCTAGGAAATTTTTTAAAATGCTGTAATTTATAAAGAAGAAGATAAAAGTCACACAGATTTAACTAATTTTCACATGTTTTTAAGAATACCCACATTCATTCAACAAATAATTATTTAAGCACTACTATGTGTTTGGCACTGTTCTGGAAACTTGGAATACTTTAGGAAATGAAAGCATGATTCCTGCTATTATGGTCTATGATGGTAATTCTAAGAATTCTAAAGCAGCAGTTATATTATTATTCTGTTTAAAAAATGTAAAATGCAAAACATTTTGGTTCAAATTCACATCCGGAAGCAACAAAAATTAACATTCCTATCAATTCAAATGAACAAACCTACATATCACTAAACCATCTGTTTCTGATAAATTGAAATCATCTTCTACACCAGTTCATGAGTATGGCCAGCAAGGCCATTGATGGCCTGGTTCATTCCTATCTTTTTAAATTGTCATTCCCAACATACCACCTATATTCCTTTTTAAAACCAAATTCTTTGAATACATCACACACTCCACACTCTTATATGCTTTTGTCACATTAAAATGTTTCTTCTGTCTGGAATGAACCTCATGTCTTCATCCTTTCTTTCTCACCGATGAAACTCCCCTTTATCTTTTGATACTCAGCTAAAATATCCCATTTATGAAATTCTATCT
Source organism: Cephalopachus bancanus (assembly GCA_027257055.1). Taxonomy (NCBI): domain Eukaryota; kingdom Metazoa; phylum Chordata; class Mammalia; order Primates; family Tarsiidae; genus Cephalopachus; species Cephalopachus bancanus. The sequence continues at coordinate 750,518 of JAPVLO010000563.1, forward strand.
CTTATTCACTACAGCTGAAAAGTGTTTAGTTCTTATATGGTGCTATTGTTATGTATAACTTTATTAAAATAAACATTAGAATACATGGTGATCATTTATTCAATTCTCAGCATTTTCTACTAGACAGCAAAGTCCTTATAGATTGAATATTGTGATGTTAGTTTGTAAATAGGCAGTAAATATGAGTGTCTGAATTATAGTAGATGTTAAACAATTGTTTATTAAATGGATTGGAAAAGCCATACTTTTTGCATTATGTAAAACATAGTGCTTTAGGTCTTATGAATTATTTATTCATACACAAAAAGCTGATATTTTTCTACCCCTGGCAGAATGGAGACTCTTCTCTACTAGTCTCTGGCAGGGTTTTGCTATACTCAAATGATTTTTGTCTACCTTGTCAAGGTGCTCTAGCAAATGCATTGTTTTACTTTTTGTAGTACAAGGATAAAATTAATGAACATTATGTTTGCTCTAAATAGTGCCTAAATGAGCTGGCAAACAATATGCATATTCAATGACAATGACCTGCATGTCAGTATTTAGTTGTCACTTCTATGTTCTATTCTAAATAATAACAATAATAATAACAATAATAATAGCACAACAATACTTTCTATAAGTCTGTGAGGCCACACTCGATTTGGAGAAATTTATCTTCATGAACCAGTCCATGATTTTTGTCATGTCCAAATTTTAAATGTGGCCCCACTTTATTGGTTTTATGTCTACTTATAAATAGTGCCCTGGAAGCAGTGTTTTAGCACTGTATGTGGTTTATTACACTGACACTGATGGTAGACCTTCTGTGGTTAAATCCTGGCCCTGCTGCTTACTAACTATATGGCATGTTACTAACTCTTACATGTATTAGTCACATCATCTTTAAATAGAATTCTAAGACAGTTCCCAATATTTCTGTGCCCTGATGTATATGTCTTAAAAAAATCTTCTCCCCTTCAGTGGGAGTAGGGCTTGTTAATACGATAGGATATTCACTCTAGAAACAGCATTATGATTTATGATTTATTTATTAGACTCTGTTTTACCAGATTGAAAAAAGATTTGAATTGTGTGAGATTTTCCTGCAATCTTAGGAGAAGCAAAAAACCGTGTTTTAGTGTCTATAGAGGGGCTCATGTGGCAAGAACCTGGAAGTTGAGAATGGTACCCAATTGACAGCTACCTCAAAACAAACAAACTAACTAGGATTTAATTGCTATAGCCTAGAAAAAAGGAATTATGTGAACAACTTGAAAGTGTTTGGGAGTGAGTCTTCTAGTCAAGCCTCCAGATGAGGACACAGTTGGACATAAAACTCTGAGTAGAGAACCTAGTTAGGCAGTATCTTGACTCATGATCCATGGGAACTGTGTTATAATAAATTTGAGTTGTTTTAAATTACTAAGTTTTTGGTGATGTGTTACAGGACAATAGAAAGTTACCCATATCACAGCATTGTTATGAAGACTAAATAAGTGAAATATTTAGATCTACATAAATGCCTGTTAAATGAAAAATTCATATTATTCATAAAACTAAAAAGAAAGAGTATCTATATCTGCAAACAAATATAGAGTAAATAATGATATTGGGAAAATTTTCTCAAAACTTAATCTTTGGTGCCATATTCTAGACACTGGATTTGGAATTATGTTCTATGCTTCTTTCAAATTAGACTTCACTTCAGCTACCTCCACAGAGCATCACTATAATTTATTTTGCATTAATCTGACATATATAATCTCCCCAGAGACTGCTTCAAATGTTTTCTCTTCACCCAAGACTCGCTTACTAACAGCTCACTTTTCTTAAGCTCTCTTCAAGCATAGCAGTCCTATAAAACCCAGATTAAAATATTTAAATGAATCCCACATATGCAACAAAGATGAATTATTTTTTGCAAATTATTCTCAATTTCTGTAAGATAATGCAAATGGTGCTTTAACTCTTTAAAAACATGTATTTAGGTTCTTTTTTGCCCTTCCATTACACTTAGAATAAAAAATCTGTAGTGGTTTAAAAGCTGAGACTATTATAACAAAATAATCGACATTTTAGCACTGATCTCAAGCTGTTACATGAACAATGAATCACCAAAGTTGCCAATTTTATACTCTGAAATAAAAATGTTTTAGACAATAAAAGTTTATGCTCCTGGTGACAGCCAATTTATTATTTTATTTAGAAAAATTCATTTAACATCCAACTGTTGTATACTAGGTATATTTTAAAACAAGTTTGTCACTTAGATATTGATTTACATGTCTTAAAAATATTAAAATAAGTTGATTATTTTATTTTAAGTGGTTTTGCAGAATCAGGAAAAAGGATGTTGTGCTCATTTTTATTGCTATATCACGTGAAATTGACAGTTTACCCAATGACAAAAAAATCAGTTCACTAAAATTCATTATACCATCACATTCCAACTTATATTGAAAAATAATTATGCAATGCATTCTACAAAATAATTTTAATCCCACTCAATTTTATAAGTTTAGACCATGCATTACTTTATATCTTGCAATTTATAATATAATTTTTGTTGTCTAGTCTGCAACATCCAATATCTGTGTTTAATTAGCCAGTGCTGTGGATTTTCACAAGAAGTATTTTTTATCCTGTCTGTGACTGTGTGCTGAAAAAAATGGTAACCTAGCAGAAATCCTCACCCTAATAATATAAGGTGTGCATATATATTCAATGACATATAATGTAGTTGATATGCATATATTTTACCATACTCAGTGGGGGAAGAAGAAAATCTTACATGGTTTTCTTTACCAGAATGGTGATAAATTCAATTTTGTTTTTTAAGAGTCTATTTTTGTGAGGTTTTTCCTAAATAGTGAGAAGTACATAGTGTACAAGTCCCTGGAAAAGAGCTTTAATTTTCAATTTATCGCACAAACTATGGAGGTGTGAATTTTCAAAATCTGCATGGTCTATTGATAGACTAGGAAGTCTATTCTCTTCATGCAAAAAGTGGGTACAGGGTTTCTTGACACAAATTCCAAGACCACACTATAAGTTAATGGCATTTAATTCCTCCAGCATATGTGTAAATCGGAGTTCCTGTCAAGTTGTAGGATGCTTCATGGTAGTGAGGTGGATGTTCCATGAATTTGTAGAGCCCATTTTTTTCCCTAGCCTAGAAAGTTTAACCATTTTTCCCCTAATTATTAAATTGTTGTGACCTTCATTTCTGCCCATAGCTCCTTTATACATCTTTAACAAATGTTTCAGCAGGACTTCTTTTTCTGGTAACTTACAAATCTTAATATTTTTAAACAATCTTAATATTTTTGGAATTGCTTTAGATTTTCAAAAAGGTTGGAAATTTATACAAAGAGTTCCTGTACACCCTTAGTCCAGGTTCCCTTAATGCTAATGTACCTTGGTATATTTGTCAAAATTAAGAAATCAATATATGTTTACTATTACCAATTAATCTCCAGGCTTTACTCAGATTTCATCAGTTTTTCTATTAACATTATTTTTATGAGGCAGGACCCAATCCAGGATACCACATTGCATTTCATGCCATTTGATTTTTAAAATTGTATTATAGAGATGCGGGGTACAAGTGGGGAATAACTACATAAGTAGGCTGCATGCAGGTGAAGTTTGAGCTTCCAACTGGCCCTCAATCCCCTGGTAGTGGACCAGGTATCCTTTATGTTGTCACATATCTCCCAGTCTCTGCCCTCCCTCACTCCCTCCCCTAGCAGTGCCCAGTGACTGTTGATCCCTCCTATGTGCTCCTGTGTCTATTGTTCAGGGCCTGCTTATGAGTGAGAATGTGCAGTATTCAGTTCTTTGTTGCTGCGATTGATCACTTAGTATGATGGTGTCCAACTCCATCCAATTTGCTGTGAAGTCCATGAGTTTGTTCTTGTTTATGGCTGCAGCAGCAAAAAATTAAATCAAGGGTATTCAGATTCTTAATACAATTTTCTTTAGAAATTGGTAAGTTAGTATAATTCCAATTTTTCCCAGTTTTTCATAGTAGCAGAATAAATATAAATATTTCAGTAAATATCCCTGCCACAGTAGTTTACAAAGCCCTTTTTCATAGAGTAATGCATCTTATCCATAAACGTGTTTTTATTGGGGGAACTGATACTTACTTAGAAAAGGGGTGAGATTATCTGCATCTTGTAAATGTATCATTGATATTCAGAACTAATTTTATTAGCACTATAGCTAATACTGGGAAACTTTCCACAACATTATGTTGCTGCCACCCCCTTCTCTGAGGCCAGCAGAGGCTCATAGAACTTAGAATATTTTGCCACTTAAACATTATTATATTATATAATGGAATGAAAAAAATGGATAGAATACAAATAAATTAGCTATTTTTGAATATGTATAAGTATATATTAGGTACTTGTGGTATAAGATAATAGGATGTTAGTGGTATAGATGATAGGGACAAAAATCATGCCAGTATTCTGAAACTGGTGATAAATGTCAGCAGTCTACCAAATCCAATTATAATAGATTTAAAGAGATTGTCCAGATTCCTTTATTATGTTACATCTTTACATCCAGTGTTTGGACATTTGCACAGCAGTTGAATTAGCTCTCAGATGGTAAAAAATACAAGCAACACTGTCCTTAGAAGGGCCCTAAATTTTGCCCTCCATTTTCTGTTTTAACTAGAATTTATGCTGTCTATGTAGGATTCTTGAATTAGTAGAGTTTAAATAATATTTGGAAATATAACTATGTGACCATAGCAATATTTTTTTGTTTTATTTTGTTTTGAAATATGTGGGGTTCAATTAGGGGTTAGGCAGATAAGTGGTCATTGTACAGGTGAAGTTTGGGCCTCCCATTGGTCCTCACTTCACCTGGTTTGGGACCAGGTACCTTATTAATATTATGTTCCCCCCACCCCTACCAGTGACACACTACTGCCAATCCCTTTCATATAGTATTATGATAAATGTTCAGGGTCCACTTATGAGTGAGAACATGTGGTACATAGTTCTTTGTTTCTGTGATAGATCATGAGCATGAAAGACTCTAAATACATCCAAGTTGCTGTGAAGTCCATAATCTTGTCCTTCTTTATAGCTGCATAATTTTCCGTTGTGTATATGTTCCATTTTTTAAAAACTTCAGTCTGCTTCCAATGGGCAGCATGGTCGGTTCCATGTTTTTGCTATTGTGAATAGCACTGCAATAAACATGTGTGTGCAGGCATCATAGCCATAAGTTTAAGCAAAACATAACAATTTGGAATAGTTTGTTAGAAAACAAGAATTAAGTGGCAAACTTCAAAAGTAGGAGTAAAGTTATTTTTTATCCCAGAATCAGTCTGCTTTTTAGAGCCCTTTGCATTACAAACTTTCAAATATTAAAGCTGTTAAAGAACCCAAATATTGTAATTCATGAAACACTCAACCTTAACAATATTTACACTTGGTTTATTTGTCTCTAAGTAAAGAAAAGTTTCTGCCTAAAGTGACTATTTTATAGTCTGGTTCACGATGGATAATTGGCCAAATTTTATAGGTTTTTATGTTTTGGTTACCATGAGGCATATAAAAAATCTTATAAATATAGAACTTTATCTTTAAAAGATAAAAACTTATAGTTCACAAAAGAGAATAGAAACAAAAAAATATTTCCACATTTTAACTTCATTCTCCCTGTTATTTTGACTTTTAATTGTCTCAATGTACATATTTTCAAATTACCTATCTTTTAGATAGTTGCTATAGCTATTACTGTTTTGAGATTCATCTTTAGGGCTTCAAACTAGAATTATGAATAGAGACACACCACATTTACAGTATTAGAGTGTTCTGGGTGTATCTACCTAAACAATTTTATCAAGGTGGTTTATTACTTCAAACACTTTTCTTTTCGATTTAGAAATGTAGTTTATTTGGAAAGTAAATTAGAGAGAGAGAGAGAGAGAGAGAGAGAGAGAATAAAAAGAGATTCACCTCCCCAAGGTAGGGAAGGGGGCCAAAGCCAGGAAACATGACCTGACCATAGTTCAAAGAGCACATGACCACACCATAGCTTAGCAAGGCAATGGCCACAATGGTGTTGGCAGTGGCCTAGCAATGCATTAGTGATTTTTTCACATTCATTATGTTTTATTTTGTTTTGTTTTTTCTTTCAGATTTCCTTTAGCATTTCTTGTAAGGTCAATCTTGTGATGATGAATTCAGTCAGCTTTTATTTGTTTGAGAAAGACTCCATATTGTCTTTATATTTAATAACTTTTTTGGACGCCGTATTCTAGGAAGACAGGTGTTTTTTTGTTGTTGTTTGTTTGTTTGTTTTCTAGCAATATGAAGATCACGGTTCTCTCCCTTTTGGCCTGTATGGATTCCATTGAGATGTTTGTTGCCAGGCAAATTGGGGCTCTTTTACATGTTGTTTGCTTTCTTTTTCTTGCTGCTTTTAGGATTCTCTTTGTCCTTGATTATTATATTTCTTGAGGTAGTCTTATTTGGGTTAAATCTATTGGGTGCTCTGTGACTTTTCTGTGCCTGGATATTCATATATTTCTCACGTTTTGGAAAGTTTTCTGTTATTATTTGTTTGAATAAGCTTTCTATTGTTTGCTCTTCCTTGACTCCCTCTTGAATACCGAAAATTCTTAAATTTGGTTTTCTGAGATAATTTCCTGTAACTTGTAGGCAAACTTTATTGCTTTTCACTCTCTTTTTTCTTTTCTGACTATGTATTTTTAAATTGCCTGTCTTTTCGCTCACTGATTATTTCCTCTGCTTGATTCATTCTGCTGTTGAGAGACTCTAATGACTTTTTCAGTTCAGCAGATGTGTTTCTCAGTTCCAAGATTTCTGTTTGATTTTCTTTATTATTTCACTCTCTTTGCTAAATTTCTCTCACACATTTTGGAATTACTTTTCTGTGTTACCTTAGAGATCATTGAGTTCCTTTAAAACTGCAGTTTTGAATTCATCAAAGAGCTCACATATCAATATCACATGAGGGTCAGTTATTTGTTCCTTGCTTTGTTAATTTTGGGAGATCATGCTTCCTTGTTTGCTGTTGTATCTTGTGAATGTACATCTAGGCTTTTGCATTGGAGGAATAGTTATTTATTCCAGTCTTTTCTGTCCAGCTTCTTTTACATTTTATTGGATATAATTTTTGGAGGTTTTTTAACTGCTAGGCCACTGTCCCCTTTTTGACTTTAGGTGGTACTTTAATCCCAAATTTGTCTTGAATCCAATAAACAATTGGAGTTCTATTCTTCCTGAACTGTGGAGGTCCTATAGGGGATATCCCAGCAGTCTGGGAAGGCTGGCTATAGATATCTGCCCAGAAGACCTGTGGGATGAATCTACTAGAGAGTGGTGATTCTGAACAGTCACTCTGACTTGTCATCTCCTTTGGCTGAGTTACAGAACAATATTTCCAAGACTGGGAATGGTAGTCCCACCTCTCCCGTGTGTTTCTGCTTCTCCATAGGATTATTTCTCCCTTTAACTTGTGCTTCCCATGGGTTAAAACAAGGACAAATCCCTTGATAGGGAGCCCAAAATAGTGCAGAAACTGGTTGTCCATGCTGATCTCATTTTACTGTAGAAACAGTGAATTGGGATAATATTTTCACACACTTGGTGCTGGGCATAAGTGAGGAAGGACATTGCACATGTGGAAGTCTGATTCTCTTACCATCTGCATGGGGTTATTATTATTATTATTATTATTATTATTTACTTTCATTTGGCCCCTAGAACAGACTCATTTTCATATTTGAGTTTTGGGATATTTCTGGTCATATGCTCAGCATTGTATACTTGTCTCCATTTTTCACTGGTGGGAGTGAAGCCAGCTTGCTACAACATCATGTTTTTTTCTAGTTAAATTTTAAAAATGAACTGGAATTCACAAATAGAAATATTTTTTCTTTCTCTCTTTTTAAATAATTCTTTTAAAACTCATCAATTTTCCCTTTTGATTTGATTTCGACTATGAGAAAAAAGTATTCAGAGGCACATTCTATGAAAGCATAACCTTTGCTTGTTAAAGAATACAAATTTATTTTTTAACAAATATTAATACATTTTACCTATCTTTGCTGAGAGAGAAAAATAAGCACAGTTGTTAATTGTCTTCAGTTAAAAATTCCCCCCAAATTGTCATTTCCTAATTGCATATGAAGTATATAATCAGACTCTTTTCTTACCCAGATTTTTTGAATTATACAATAAGCCTTATCTCTATTATGTAGGCTTACTGGTCTGATCAAATACGTTCTTTTTTCTCAGTCTGCTTTTCAAGACAGACTTCCTTCCAACTACATTCTTCTCTCTAGCCTTACCTCTCAAAATTATTTGGTCTTGGCACATAAACATATAAAACATTAGGTTATCCGTTTATGTGTAATTTAATATTTCTATTATGCATATTATTATATTTATGTGTGCTATTTCTACATCTATTGAACATTAAAGAAGGTTTAAAGATTATGTCAGGGAACAAGAGGTGTAAAAAATCTGATATGGTAAATCAAAAAAGAGAATTGTCTTCTGTTTTCTAGTCATTGGGAACAGAAATTTTAGTGTATTTCTTAGCATAACGATACACATATTTGTGTCCTTAAGAAGTGCTGTTTGATTACCAGACAACAAAGAAATAGTGAACTGTTTTTTCATCTTCTAAACTTTATCCCTAGTTTAAATTGCCTTCATTATACATTTACTCTGTCACACAATCTTTTTGAAAACACTATCCTGCAAATTTTTTATAACAAAAAACTTCATTATATAAATTAACTGAGAATAAGTAGGCGGTGAATGTAACAAGGAAATGCAAAGTGTTACTACATTGCATGCACTTTAATCCAACTGTGACCATTATTAGCTTGGTTAATTGAAAGTTTATTGAAGCAGAGCATTATTTTATAAGTACATATGTTAAACATTTTTAAAGTAAAATATATAAGTGTACATGGTTTGTCAAGCTTTTGATGTAGCCTAAGGCTTTTTTTTATTGGATATACAATCAACTCCAGCCATAATGCAAAATACTTAAACTGAACTTAGAGACTTTTGTAGAAAGATAAGTAGAGAACACTTAGAGCGTTTTTATAAGTTTTCCCAATATTTTATACTTTTCTCTTTCCACATTCAATTTGACAGCAATTTGTTTTTAATGACCTACTTTTATAGTCTTCTCAAAGTACTCAAGTTATTTTTAATAGAAACAACACATTTTAAAATCATATTTTATCACTTTACATAATATTTAATTAAATTAGGTAGCTATAATAACAAGGAGTTAAATAAGCAGTATCTTGATCTGTTTCGGTTGCTATAGCAAAAAATACATAAACTGGGGTATCATATAGAAAACAGGAATTGATTTCTCACTGTTCTGTAGGCTGGGGATCAAGCTGATGACAGATTTGGTATTCAGAGAGAGCTCTCTTTCTGGTTCATAGAGAGTGACTTATTACTGTGTGCTTTCATGGTTGCAGGGGCTAGCTAACTCTGGGGTCTTTTTAAAAATGGCACTAAACTCATTTGTTAAGTCTTTGCCCACATAATCCAATCATCTCTCAATGGCATCACCTTACAATACCATCATTTTGGGTCTTAACATTTTGACATATAAATTTGGGGAGTGAGCACAACCATTCTGATCATAATAGGCAGGCTCAGAAATAACTACAGTTAATTCTTGAAAATCATATAACTTAACTGTTGGAGGGAGATGTGCTTCATTACATGAGTGTGCACTGGTAGTTATCAGTGTGCATAGTCGTTGTCTAAAGTTTTAGAAGGAGAAAAGATATGTGTAATGTGATGATGAAATTTCAGTGATCTTAAAAATATTTGGGACAGTTAAAAATGAGAAAAAATGTGGTGAGGATGTAGATGGATAGCAAAAATGTATTTGGCAAATAAAAAACTCATATTAATATATGCACAAACATTTATTACTTTATATTTCTAACTATATCCAATCAAATGCAACGCGAGACTATCTACTCTCAGACATACTGTGCTTTGAAGGGAATCTTTTCTAAGACATAATGTCCCTGATGGGTTCATTTTCTAATTTGAACCTTAATTAATTACCTTAATCAATTTCACATATGTTCCTAAAATATATTTTTGCAAAGTTGTTATTGAATTTGTACTATGTAACCAGAACTAAAAATAAGAAATTTACAGCTCAACTTTTTATCTTGTTTTTCTTTAATGTGTCTTCCAAAGTCCAAAAATAGAAATAATGAAACCAACAACGCTTGGCTCAGCAAAAGGTAAGATATGTTGAATGAAATCTTTCAAAAGCTTATTTTTGGGGTGAGAGTTATACTTTCATTTTCCTCGCTTAATAGCATAATGCCTTGGGAATTCTTATCAGAATTAAAGACTCTTTTGAAATTTTCCCATCATTAAAATACACTTTTAAAACTCCCCATTAGTCAATTTATCATACAGTGTACTAAAAATACACCAATAGAAATTATATTCAATGAGATGCTCTCTTGCTAGAAGTCTCTATTTTTAGCAAGCAGGTGACTGTTTTGAAATTAAAGTTTGCTTCTATTACATAAAAATGTTCATGCTTTAAAATATTCAGTCCTTTTAAAATGTCATCAATCTTTCCAGAACTTATAACCCCAAAGGTATTCTCCCCGCCACCAAGAATTATGAAAGGTCAACTTTCTTTTAAGGGACCGTGATGCAAGATTATACACATCAGGAACTGAAACTCATTTTTACCCGAATTATATACCAGTGTGCTACTCATTCTAAGTGACCAAAGTAACAATGCCCAGTTTTGCTGTGACTAAAACTAATTTTCTACCCTATAGCTGTAGGCTGCTTTCATTTTCTCTTTGCTATCCTTACCTTGGTCATCAACAAACTTTTAAAAGAACATTCATTCATACATTCATTTGTTTTCCTGGAAGTATATTTTGCATTTGAAGTGTCATTGTAAGTTTTTAAAGAATGTTGTGTTGCAGCTGTGAATTAGAAAGGCAAGGTCCTGCAATAGATCTAATAGGTTTTCATTCCCATTTGCCTTTAATTCACTGTAAACCTCAGAAGAATTTTGGCAGATGCTTATACCAGCCCATTTCTAAATAACTGATTTGTAAGCCTGTATATTGGACAGTGCATTCATTCTCATTAAAACACCTTTGTGTAAAATTTTTAAATTGAATGCCGCTTTTTTCCAGCGAAAAACAATTTCTGTTCTATTGTCAGTGTTATCACCACAGCTGCACAAGTCTTGAAATAGTAAGATGGCTTAAATCCCAGGTAGTGTGCCAATAAGAGCATTAATATTGCTTTTCTATGAACCATGAAAGTCTGATGGCTATTTTCAGGTGTATGTGTACATGTATGCACGCATATGTATATACTCATATATATTTTTCGGGGTAGATATAAGATGCTTAACTTTCAAATAATATTAAAATCCCCAGATATATTTTCTTCAGTACTTTTAAAAATTCACTAACTTAAAAGCAACATTTCCTTGAGATACACACACACACACACACACACACACATGCACACACTCACATTATTATTTAGTACACTCTTATTACCTGTACATTCTGCAGTATGGCTGGTAATTTCAACCTCTGTCTTATTTTTTATTACCTTGGATTTCAAATCTTTTGCACTTATTTCACTGTGGGATAAAATTGGTAGGTTTGATTGTTGTAACAATCATGACAAAACTGTACTTGTTTTTCAAATATGTTAACCTGATCTTTATTTGATCTTATTATCAGATCTAACTTTCTGTAAGCAAATACTTATGAATTATTTGGAATAATAAAAGAGACATTCATACATCAAAAAACTAATAACTAAACTGTAATTGCTAAATACTAAGAATTCTCTCTTTTTAACGTAAAGCATTACTACATACATAAAGTACATAAATATGTACAGTATGATAATCAATAATAGGGCACACATCTTAGTGCCACCTGAGTCAAAATATTAGCATAATCTATACATATAACATATATTCTTTCCATATCTCAAAATGCGTATGTCCCTAAAATATATGAATGGTTTAAATTAGCTTTTTTTTGAACTTTCAATGAATGGCATTAATGAAATTGTACTGTAAGTAACTTAAGTGTTTTGATTATTTTTTACTAACTACAATACTTTTGGGATTCAGCATGCTAATCTATAGACTATAAGGCATTTATTTTCATAGCTGTATAGTATTCCATTCTATTGTTTATGGACATTTAGGTTGTTTTCCAGTCTGCAACTTTTAAAAACAGCACTGATATAAGCATTCTACTCCATGTTTCTATATACCTGTATGTATTACATTAGCTAAGGCTTATACCTAGGAGTAAAATTTTTGTTTGTAGTGTGTTTCTTCTTTTATTAGATAATGCTAAATCATTTTTCAACATGGTTGTAGCAATTTATTTTCCTACCAACAGTGTGAGAGTGCATTTTGCTCCAAATTCTGGACAATTTCAATATTATGAGCTTAATCTTTGTAAATCTAGCAGATATTTAGTAATTTAATTTTAATTTTAATTATCTAAATATTAATGATGCTTAGGGCCTATTCCTGTGTTTATTACTATTTAGGATTTTCTTGTTCGTAAAGTAACCACTGAAAACTTTTAGCCATCTTTGATTTCTCTAAGCAGTGTTTTGTAGTTTTCATTGTAAAGGTCTTTCACGTCTCTAGTTAGGAAGATGCCAAGGCATTTTATTTTTGTGTGGCTATTGTAAATGGGATTGGGCTTTTTATTTGGGTTTCTTTTTGTTTATTTTTGGTGTATAGAAATGCTGCTAGTCTTTTCCACATTTATTTTATACCCTGAGACTCAGCCAGAGTCCTTTATCAGTGCAAGGAGGTTTTTGACAGATTCTCTTGGGTTTTTGAGATATAGAATCATGTTTTCTGCAAAGAGGGATAACTTGACTTTCTCTTTTACTATATGGATACCTCTGATCTGCTTGTCTTGTCTGATTTCTCTAGCTAGGACTTCCAAAACTATGTTGAAATGGAGGGTTGAGAGTGGACAGCCATGTCTTATTTCTGGTTTTCAAGGGAAATGGCTCCAATTTCTGTTTAGCAAGTATGCTGGCTGTGGGTTTCTCATAGATGGCTCTTACTATTTTGAGGTATATTCCATCTATGCCTAGTTGTTTGAGGGTTTTTATCAAGAAGGGGTGCTGGATTTTATCAAAATTTTTTCTGTGTCTAACGATACAATACTGTGGATTTGTTTTTCACATCTGTTGATGTGTTTAATAAAGTTTATGATCTTATGAATGTTGAACCAGCTATGAAGCCTGGGGATGAAGCTTACTCGGTTGTGGTGGATGATTGTTAAGATGTGTTTGTTGCTAGGACCTTGTTGAGAATTTTACCAACTATGTTCATCAAGGATATTGGCCTGTATTTCTCTTTCTTTGTTGAATCTTTACCCGGTTTGAGTATACATATGGAAACATATCCCATGCTCATGGATGGAAAGAATCAATGTTGTTAAGATGTCCATCCTTCCCAAGGCAATCTACAGATTTAACACAATACCCATTAAATTACCAGCAGCAGTTTTCTTAGACCTAGAAATGACAATACAGGAATTCATATGGAAACATAAATGACCACAAATAACCAAAACAATCCTTGGTCAAAAAAAAAAAAAACCAAAAAACCAAAAAAACAAAAAAACAAAGTGGGAGGTATCACACTCCCAGATTTTAAACTTTATTATGATGCTACAATAATCAAAAGAGCCTGATATTGGTATAAGAACATACAAATAGACCAATGGAACAGGATAGAGATTCTAGAAACAAAATCTCAATTTCTCAACTAACTCATCTTCAACAAAGCGTTCATCACCAACCACTGGGGAGAGGAGAACCTATTCAGTAAATGGTGCTGGGAAAACTTACTGACCACATGTAAAAGATTAAAACAAGACCCCTACCTATCACCATACACAAAAATCAGCTCTAACTGAATCAAAGACCTAAACGCAAAATCTCAAACTATAAGAACCTTAGAAAATGCAGGAGATACCCTTGGAGATTGTAACTAGAAACCAATTCCTGATCAAAACCCCAGATGCCCATGCCTAAGAGATAAGCTAGACAAGAGGGACCTCATCAAACTGACAAGCTTCTGCAAAGCAAAAGAAGCCATCAAGAGAGCAGGGAGACAGCCCACAGACTGGGAAGAAATATTTACCAACTGTATGTCTGGCAAAGGCCTAACATCAAGAACTACAAGGAACTCAAACACGCCAAAAGGAAAAAAAGCAAACAGACCCATTCCAAAGTGAGCAAAAGATATGAATAGACACTTCTCAAAAGAAGACATACAGCAGCCAACAGATGCATGAAAAAATGCTCAGCCTCACTAATCATCAAAGAAATGCAAATTAAAACCACACTGAGATACCACTTTAGTCAGGATGGTCATCATGAATAACTCAAAAAACAACAGATCCTGGAGAGGATGCAGGGTAAAGGGAGCACTTCTACACTGTTGATGGGAGTGCAAACTAATTCAGCCTCTGTGAAAAAACAGTTTGGCGATTCCTAAAAGATCTAAAAATTGACCTTCCATATGACACTGCAATCTCCCTACTGGGAATATACCCGGAGGAACTCAAATCACTCTATGAAAAAGATACCTGCTCACGCATGTTTATTGCAGTATTATTCACAATAGCAAAAACATGGAACCAATTTTGCTCCCCAACAAAAAAGGACTGGATTAAAAAAAATATGGTACATATACATGATGGAATATTACGCAGCCATAAAGAAGGAAAAAATTTTGAATTTCACAGCAACTTGGATGGACATACAATTCTGAGTGATCTATGGCAGAAACAAAGAACTGAGTATCACACGTTCTCATTCATAATCAGACCTTGAACAATTATCATAATATTATAAGAAAAAGATTGGCAGTAGTGGGAATCTGCCAGGAGAGTGACGGAGCACACCTCAACAAAGGTACCAGCATAATGAACATTTGTGTACGTAAGCCTGAATTGTACCTCACATCTTTAAATTAAGTATTTTTTTAATTTTAGCCATTTTTCTATTGGGATGTCTTTCTTTAAACTGATTTGTATATTTTTAAAATATTTTGGATACAAAGTTTTTATTGCTTCTATATTCTCTAAGTATTTCATTCCACTGTGTGATTTTCTTTTTTTTTTTACAGAAAAGTTTGAATTTATTGTCTTTTTTTTTTTTTTTTATAATCAGTATTTTTTATTATCGTTTTGTAGGGTACAGTTAAGGGTTAGGTGTACAATTACGTTTCATTCAGGCACCTATTGATAAGAGGTGTTTTTCCCGTCCCAGATAGATATTAGCTACTGTTAATCCCATCCCCCCCCCTAATTTCCCAGTACCGTCAGTCATTTTCTTATAGTTTACATTGGATGTTCAAGGTCCATTATATGAGTGAAAACATGTGATATTCTGATCTTTGTTTCTGTGAGAGGTCACTCAGTATTATAGACTCTAGTTCCCTCCAGGTAGCTGCGAAATCATGATTTTGTTCTTTTCATGGCTGGTAGTATTCCATCGTGTATATGTACCACATTTTTTTAAATCCAGTCCTCTTTTGATGGGCAGCATGGTTGTTTCCAGGTTCTTGCTATTGTGAATAACGCTGCGATAAACATACGTGTACAGGTATCTTTTTTATAGAGTGATTTGTGTTCTTCAGGGTATATTCCCAGTAGGGGGATTGCAGAGTCATAAGGAAGGTCAATATTTAGAGCTTTCAGGAATCCCCACACTGCTTTCCACAGAGGTTGCACTAGCTTACATCCCACCAACAGTGAGAAGGGTTCCCTTTTCACCACAGCCTCCCCAGCAGCTGTTATTTTTTGAGTTGTTGATAATTGCCATTCTGACTGGAGTTAGGTGATATCTCATGTGGTTTTGATTTGCATCTCCCTGATGATTAGTGAGGTTGAGCATTTCTTCATGTGTTTGTTGGCTGCTCGAATGTCTTCTTTTGTGAAGTGTCTGTTCATATCTTTTGCCCATTTTTAATGGGTTGCTTGTTTTCTTCTTTTCAGTACGTTTCAGTTCCTTGTAGATCCAGGATGTTAAGCCTTTGTCAGACTAGAGTTGGCAAATATTTTTTCCCAGTCTGTAGGCTGTCTCCCTACTCTCTTGATGGTTTCTTTGGCTTTGCAGAAGCTTGTCAGTTTAATAAGGCCCCATTTGTCTATCTTCTCTTTTAAGTCCTGTGGGTTTGGGTTTTGTACAGGAATTGGATGCCGTTCCGATTTCCATGAGAGTATTTCCTTCTTTTCAAATGTTCTTATGGTTTGAGGTTTTACATTTAGGTCTCTGACCCATTTGGATTAACCTTTGTGCATGGGGATAGATAGGGGTCCTGTTTCAATCTTCTACATGTGGTCAACCAGTTTTCCCAGCACCATTTACTGAATAGGTTCTCCTCCCCCCTTTGGTAGGTGGTGGGGGCTTTGTCGAAGATGAGTGGTTGAGGAATTGGGGTTTTGCTTCTGGAATCTCAATTCTGTTCCATTGATTATATGCCTGTTCTTGTACCAATACCAAGCTGTTTTGATGATTGTACCCTTATAGAAAAGTTTAAAGTCTGGTATTGTGATACCACCTGCTTTGTTTTTTTTGCTGAGGATTGTTCTGGCTATTCTTGGACGTTTGTGTTTCCATATGAATTCCTGTGTTGTTTTTTCTAGGTCAGAGAAGAATTTTATTGGAAATTTTAATGGGTATTGCATTGAATTTGTAGATTGCCTTAGGTAAGATGGACATCTTCACAATGTTGATTCTTCCGATCCATGAGCATGGGATATTTTTCCACTTGTTCATGTCAGCTTTGATTTCTTTGAGCAGTGTTTGGTAATTTCATTGTAAAGGTCTTTCACGTCTCTGGTTAGGAAGATGCCAAGGTATTTCATTTTTTTTTGGGCTATTGTGAAGGGAATTGTTTTTTTTATTTGGGTTTCTGTTTGTTTATTATTGGTGTAGAGAAATGCGATTGTCTTTTGTACATTTATTTTGTATCCTGAGACTTTGCCAAAGGCCTTTATCAATGAAAGGGAGGCCTTTACAGTTTTCTTGGGTTTTAAAGGGTACACCATCATATCATCTGCATAGAGAGATAACTTGACTTCCTCTTTTCCTATTTGAATCCCTCTGATTGCCTCGTCTTCTCTGATTGCTCTAGCCAGGACTTCCAATACTATGTTGAACAGGAGGGGGAGAGTGGGCATCCTTGTCTAGTTCCAGTTTTCGGGGGAAATTTGGGTTTCCAATTTTTGTCCATTTAGGAGTTGCAGGCTGTAGGTTTCTCGTAGATGGCTTTTATTTTTTTGAGGTATGTTCCCCGTATGCCTAGATGTTCAAGGGTTTTTATCAAGAAGGGGTGCTGGTTTTTATCAAAATTTTTTCGGCATCTAATGATATGATCATGGGGTTTTTGTTTTGACATCTGTTGATGTATTTAATTACATTTAGGGTTTTTACGAATGTTGAACCACCCTTGCATCCCAGGAATGAAGCCTACTTGGTCATGGTGAATGATTTTTGAGATGTATTGTTGAATCCTGTTTGCTAGGATTTTGTTGAGAATTTTAGCATCTATGTTCATCAAAGATATTGGCCTGTTTCTCTTTCTTTGTTGGATCTTTACCTGGTTTGGGGTATCAGTGTGATGTTGGCTTCATAAAATGATTTGGGGAGGGTTCCATCTTTTTCTATCGCCTGGAATACCTTCAGTAGGATTGGTATCAGCTCCTCCTTGAATGTCTTGTAAAATTCTGCTGGAAAGCCATCTGGACCAGGGTTTTTTTTGTGGGAAGTTTTTTTATTACGTAGTCGATTTCCTTGATTTAATGGTCTATTTAGGGACTCAATTTCTTCTTGTTCCAACCTAGGTAGATTGTGTGATGTCAGAAAGTCCTCCATTTCCTTGTGTTTCAAGTTTGTTTCCATACAAGTGTACATAGTAGTCTCTAATGATCTTTTGTATTTCTTCAGGGTCAGATGTGACTTCATCTTTTGTGTTTTGATTATGCTTATTTTTTTTTTTCTCTTTTTTCTTGGTCAGTCTAGCTAGGGGACCATCGATCTTGTTTATTCTTTCGAAGAACCAGCTTTTTGTTTCATTGATTTTTTCAATTATTTTTTTGTCTTCTATGTCCTGGATTTGGGCTTTTTTTTTGGTGATCTGGATTCTTCTGCTGAAATTAGGGTTTTTGTGGTCTTGCTTTTCCAGCTTCTTTAGGTGGCTTGTTAGATTGTGAATTTCTGTTCCTTCCATTTTCTTCATGTGTGTTTGTAGGGATATAAATTCCCCTCTTACTACAGCTTTCAGGGCATCCCAGAGATTTTGGTAAGATGTTTCTTCATTTCATTTGTTTCCCGGTATCTTTTGATCCCTGTTTTGATTTCGTCATTGACCCAGGAGTTGTTTACATCATGCTGTTTAGTGTCCATGTCTTTGTGGGGTTTTTGGGGGGGCTTTGTTGGTGTCAATATTTATTTTTATTCCACTGTGGTCCGAGAAGGTGTTTGGTAGAATTTCGGTCCTTTTAAATTTGCTTATACTTGATTTATGGCCGAGTATGTGGTCGATCTTAGAATAGTTCCATGTGGTGATGAGTAAAAAGTGTATTCTGTGGTTTTGGATGGAGTGTTCTGTAAGTATCAATTAAGTCCATTTGTCCAAGGTCACATTGAGGTTTGGGTCTCCTTGCTGATTTTTTTTCCTGTTGATCTGTCTAGGGTTGTGAGTGGGGGATTAAAGTCCCCAGTTATGATAGTGGTAGAGTCAATATCTTTCTTTAGTTTTCCAAAAAGTTGCTTTAAGAAGGTTGGCACCTATGTTGGGTGCAATATGTTTTTGGATAGATATTTCTTGTTGATGGATTGAAACCCTTTTTTCATTATGTAGTGACCTTCTGTATCTTTTTTTATTTTTTAAAAGTTTTAAGGAATTTTGTCTGAAATTAAGATGGTACTCCTCCTTTCTTTTGTATTCCGTTCGCCTGAAAGACTGTTTCCCATCCTCTTACCTTGAGTCTTGGGTGTCCTTTCTAGTGAGGTGAGTCTCTTGAAGGCAATAGATTGTTGCCTGATGATATTTTTTCCATTTTGCCAATCTATGTCTTTTCAGTGGTGCATTTAGTCCGTTCCATTTAGGCTAATAATTGAAATGCAAGAGTTGATCCCTGTCATAAGTTCTTACAGAGTTGTTACTGTTTATTTGTTGTCTTTCTTTGGGTTTTTGGGGTTGGTTCAGGTGTGTTTTTAATCTTTTGCCTGTACTCTTGTGAAGAATGCTGATGTTCTTTTTTTTTTTCTTCTGTGTTCAGTACTTTCTTGAGTTTTCTTGTAGCGGTGGTCTGGTGGCAGCGTAGGTTCTTAGGGATTGGATGTCTGGAAAAAATTTTAATTCTCCCTCACTAATGAAGCTTAGTTTAGCTGGGTAGGTTATTCTTGGTTGAAATTGTTTCTCTTTTAGTCTTTGAAGATAGGGCTCCAGGCTCTCCTGGCCTGAAGGGTTTCTGTGGATAAATCTGCTGCTATTCGGATTGGTTTTCCCTGGTAGGTAGTCTGGCCTTTTTCTTTGCTGCCTTTAGGATTTTTCCTTTCATAGCTACTTTGTTTAGGCGAATTATTATGTGTCTGGGAGTTGGTTTCTCGTTTGTTGTCTTGCAGGGGTTTTCTGAATCTCTTGTGTTTGAATTTTTTCATCTTTTCTGAGATGAGGGAAGTTTTCTTGAATGATTTCATGGAATGTTTGTTCCAGTGTGGCTTCTGTTTCCCTTTTGCCTCAGGAAGCCCAATTTTTCTCAGGTTTGGTCTCTTGAAGTGATCATTCATCTCTTGCAGGTTTTGTTCTGTCTTTTTGAGCTTCTTTTCTATGCTTTTGACAGTTTGGGTTAGTTTTGTGTTTTGGTCTTCGAGCTCTGAGATTCTTTCTTCTGCTTGGCTGATTCTGCTTTCCATGCTTATTAGTCTGTTGTTCATTTCCATCACAGTATTCTTTACTGCTGTCATTTCGGACAACAGCTCCTTTCCCATTTTCCTCTTGTCTCTCCTCAATTTTTTTAATTCTCTCCATTAATGTTTTGATGTCTGGGTTTGTTGCATGTAGCCCGTCATTCTGGGGGGTCTTCATTGTCTGTGTTCCAGAATCTGTTTTCTCATTGTCTGATTCCAGGGGGCTGTGTAAGCCCTATATTCTTCTTTTGGTTTTTCTTCATTTGGGCGGTTTTTCCACTTCCCCACTTCTTCCCTTTCCCCCCATGTCACCGTCTTCTTTAATTTTTTTTTCAGGGGTAAAGGGACTGGTTTTACTTCTGTTCATTCAATCTCCCCTTCTTTATGTATGTCGTCTTACTTTGTTCAATTTTGAAGTTGCACTGTAGGTTGGAGGTGGTCCTTTTTGCAGTTTTGAGATGTATTTTAAGGGGGGAGCTGTGATTCAAAATCTGTCTGCAGGTCCTGCTGTTCGCTGACAGGCGTGTGGATAATGTGGAACCCACTTCCACTGCCCTGGAGTCTGTCCGTGCAGTGGGGTGTAGGTTTACTCCCTGTAATAAAATGTGGTTAGCAGGGGGGAGAGAATGGAGCAGATAGTGGGTTGAAGAGGGGAGTGGAGAGATAGAGAAGTAAGGGAGGAAACTAACGAGTGTGCCAAAAATAGAGAGAGAGGTCTATACTAAAACAGCTAAAAATGATGGACCACAGCTACAGTCGAACCAACTCTCATACAACCACAATAAAACATATTGTGATGCTAACATACCGGTATCCAACCACCTTATTGGGGTCTTGTTCCTCTCTACAAAGACATGGTTTACAGACAGAAAAAAGAGAAGAAAAGGAAAAGGAAAAAAAGAAAAAAGGGGAAAAATACTGTAGGGAAAAGAATTAAGTCATTAAACTAATAGAATCAATGAAGCACACTCTGAGACCTTTCGTTTAAGTCCAATGTCCTTTCAGGTCTGATTTGTAGTTTTCTTTTCAAGCCCGGGGAATTAGTTTGCAGTTAGAGTCAATTGCCCCTGATATGTTGTGAAGGACAGCTCAGGTCAGCTTTCCTTCAGCAGTTTTGGGCTATGTCTTTTTCAGGCTTATTTCTCCCCTTCGGTGTTGTTACCTTAGTCGCCAGCAGGTGGTGCTACTCATCTGCTCGCCCCAGAGGGGGTGGGGCCGGACAGGAACAAGATGGCTGCCTGCCTCCGAGCAGGCAACAGAACCCCCACGCGACCCAGCAAACAATCTCAGACACAGGAGATTTGGCAGAAATCCCTGCAGCCCTTTCCTTGAAGCTGACCTGTGTGGTTTCCCTCTGGGGCCGGCTTGATGACTGTGCGGCCGAGCGCCGGGGCGCCGGGGCCGCGGGAGGCGGGAGCGCCGGGGCCGCGGGAGGCGGGAGCCCCGGGGCCGCGGGAGCGTGTTTTTCAAATTGTAATCTATGTGGTAAGATTTTATAAATGTAAGTTACTTTAATATGAACATCTTATTTTGTCTTTTTCTTTATTGTATGGGTTTTCAAGTTCTGCTTAAGAAACTTCTGGGAGTAAAGGAATCCAAGAAGGTCATAGTGCAGCAAGAGGCTGGCAAATTTCTTGCTGAGTGAAGCAGAGAGTAGGACATAGCTTCTGTTAGACTTGGGCACTTTTAACAGTTTGGGGAGAGTGAAACACCCTGCATCCAGTGGAGGTCTCTTCAAACATGTAGAGAACAGCAAGCAGAGTGCTGCCATGGTAGATGCTGAATTCTGGCTGCCCCATCTCCCACCATGCATCAGGTGTGGCTGAGAGGGGGAGAACCATCCCAGATAGTGTTGCTATCCTGTAAATGACAGGAAGTGAGTGATCCTAACACTATCTGAGATGGTTCTCCCCCTCTCAGCCACACCTAGGTTGTTGGTCCCATGTGGGAGTAGACCTGGTCAGGGCACAGCAGCAAGCAACCAGAGCCCAAATGGAAAGGGTAGAAGACTTGCGCTTAGACAGCTTCTGAGCATACACCTTTCATCAGTAGAGCCCAGCAGCTGGCTCCCAGGCCAGGAGGGTTTGCTGGCAGATTGAACTTGACTGGTGCTCACAGCCAATGTCTGGCAGCCAACCCCACCATAGATCAGGATGGATCACCAGCAAGCCCCATGCACCCAAGGGCAGATCCCCATGTGGCAGAAAGCTTTCTCTCTTTCATGTATTGAATATGGACAAGAACATATAGGGAGCGAAATAAAAGATACCCAAAGTCATTCCTGATAGGAAAGTATATGGGCTGCAAACCATCAGGCAGGGTGGTCAATCCCCCACACGTTCCCCACAGAGTACTTGCCACAGGTCTGAAAACCAACCTGACTGGTTAACCATGAGAAAAATTCTGCAGCAGAGGGGCCTATTTCCAGGTGAAGCACAGAGCAGATGTGGGTGTCCCTCTCTTTCTTACTGAGAGTTCTATATTGAAAGACAGAAAGGGCCCTAGAACAGAGGGACATTAATTAGCTCCAAAGCAACAAAATCAAAAGGGCAAGACAAAGAGGGAAGAATTGGTTTCCACAAATAAAGATAAATTAAAAAAAAAAAAGAAAAACAGAAAATAGTGTTTCAAAGAGACAGCTCCTAAAAAGGCAACTATCAGTGCACAAAAAACGAAGCCACACAGAACTACCTGTCATGGATGAGAATCACAAAACCCAGAGATAGAATGACTAAAATGAATAAAGAGAAGAACTACAAGAAAGTAGAAGTGAAACTCACCAAAGTCACACAGGATATAAAAGCAGAGTTGACCCAAATTTTCCCAAAAGGGGCCCTTCTGAAATACTGAAAATGAAGAACTGTATCCTGGAAGTTAAAATGAATTAACAAAAATAGGAAATGGATCAATCAGGCAGATGAAAGAATCTCAGAGCTTGGAGCCAAAATATGTTTAAATTTAAACCCGGTCTCTCAAAATATAGAAAAAAAAAACAAAAAAAAAGATAAATACCTCTGCAAGATATGATACTATATCACGAAACCAAAAACTATGCTTGATTTGGGATCCCTGAAGAAGAAAGGGAGATTGGGAATACCATGGAACAAGCATTCCATGAAATTATCCAAGAAAATTGTCCACATTTCAGTAAAGAGGTGACCATTCAGGTGCAATAAATTCAGATAATGCCTGCAAGGTGTCATGTGAGAAGACCATTCACAAGACACATAGTAATCCAACCCCAAAGTAAGCATGAAAGAAAAAAATTTAAAAGTAGCAAGAAAGAAAGGTAAAATCATCTACTGAGGAAGAAACATGAGAATTGCTCCATACTTATCTGCAGAAACATTGCAAGCAAAAAGAGATCAGAGTCCCTTTTTTTAGCATTCTGAAAGACAAGAAATTTCCCAGTCAAATATTTCCTCCCACCAAGTTAAACTTCTTCAGTGACACAGAATTAAAACCTTTCCCAAACATTCAATCCCTAAGAGAATATGCCATCTCCAGATGAGTCTTTCAGAAGATGTTTAAGAAGATGTTGAACATAGAAACGAACAGTCATACTCAACAAAAAAGTACAAGCAAGCACAGAGTTAACTGAGCATTGAGAAAAATAAAAATACAAACATATAAAAAAAAGAGATGTAGGCCGGACTTGGTAGCTCACCCTATAATCCCAGTGCTTTGGGGGGCCCAAAGGGTGAGTGGATTGCCTGAGCTGTGGGTTCGAGACCCGCCTGGGCAACTTGGTGAGGCCTCATCTTTTACAATCAATCAAAAACTAGCCAGCCGTGGTGCACGTGACTGTAGTTCCAGCTATTTGGAAAGCTGAGGAAGAAGGATCGCTGGAGTCCAGCAAGTTGAGGCTGCGGTGTCCAGGAGTGGCCACTGAACTCCAGTTTGGGTGACAGAGTGAGACTCCAACTCAAAAAACAAAACAAAACAAAACAAAAACAAACAAAAATAAAAAATAAAAACAGATGTAAAAGGAAGGAAAGCAATCCTTTAAGAGTCCTATGACAAGAATAAACTTTCACATTTCAATAATTGATTTGAATATGAATGGACTTTATGCCACTGAAGATGAATAAAATAGCAAACGGGAATAAGAAGCATGATCTAACTTTCTGCGCCTTCAGAAAACTCATCTCACTTCAGAGGACACTCACAGACTCAAAGGTAAAGACTGCTAATTGACCTGTCAGACAAATGGGAAACAGAAAAGAGCAGAGGTTGATATTCTGATAACAGACAAAGCAGACTTCAAACCATCAAAAGTCAAAAAAGACGTGGAAGGACACAATATGATGATAAAAGACTCAATTCACCAGCAAGAACTATCCATCTTAAAAATATATAACCCAACACAGGAGCACTAGGTTTTTCAAAAAACTACTAAGTAAACTAAAAAAGTACACTTACTCCACACAATCATAGTTGGAGACCTCAATACCCCCCTAAACAGCCTTAGGAGATCTGGAACCTTAACTCAACACTTGATCAAATGGATTTAAGAGACATCTACAAAACATTCCACCCAACAATTACAGGATATACATTTTGCTCATCAACACATGAAACATACCTCAAAATTGATCACATTCTCAGACATAAATCAAGCACGAACAAATTTCAAAAGATTTTAAATAATACCATACATTTTCTCAAATTACAATGGAATAAAAATAAATAATGCCAACGGGAAGATCCCCC
The DNA here is from genome assembly GCA_027257055.1 of Cephalopachus bancanus. Taxonomy (NCBI): domain Eukaryota; kingdom Metazoa; phylum Chordata; class Mammalia; order Primates; family Tarsiidae; genus Cephalopachus; species Cephalopachus bancanus. The sequence goes on from JAPVLO010000563.1 coordinate 775,231, forward strand.
ACAACACACAAAGCAGGGACACTAAAAAAAAAAACTTACTTCTGAACAACTTCTGGGTCA